>CM071569.1:266853223-266975148 GCA_036426205.1 Ascaphus truei
GGCTTCCGCAGGGCCTGCTGGCTCTTCTCGGACCCAGGCAACCGGGTACAGCTGCTTGGCCGAGAGGACACGGCCATCTCGCTGGACTCGCCGCCATCTTGCGTTGGGTTCCCAACCGGAACCTCTTCCTCCAGAACGACCTCCGCCGCCGGAAGTGATGGTTCTGCTTTCCGCTCCGTCCGGGCCTGGGCTAGGCCTTTCTCCACCATTGCCACCACCGGCGCCTGTGGGGGGTTAGGAGGTTCCTCACCACTCCGCTGGCTTGCGATGTGTTCCTCTGTGGTAAGCTGGACTGGCCGTTGTAGGGCACACGGGCCTACATCAGGGTCCGCAGCCGATGGGATAAATGTCTCTTTATCTTCAGCTTCACTTGTGTGGTCCGCCGGCTGGCGCATCACCACAGCTGGTTGACTACTGTCTTCAGTAGTACAGGATGGGGGTAGGGACATCTCCGCAGGGGAACAGCGTCGGGGCGCTTCGCATTCGCTGGTGGCCATCGGCCTGAAGCGGTCCTGCTCCGGCGGTACCAGTGGTAGCGATCCCCCTTCTCCCTGGGCAGTCACCTTACCCTTCGTTGATTCCGTCAGGAATGGTTCCATCATCTGGGGTTCCGGTATTGGAACCGGATCTGGAGCCGTCTCTGTCATCGGAGCTTGGAACTCCTCACGCTTAGGCAGATAAGGGCTAGACACAAGCTGGATTGCTCCTTTTGCAAAGAAAGTAGCTCCCCAAACAAGTTCTTTTCCCAGAGATACACAATCAGAGTCCTCACATCTCAAGCTGGTGATTCCGTCATTGGATACTTCCCGGAATCCTTTAGGCAATGAATAACAGGCAAAGATCCTATCACCCCTCCTCACTTTATGTATACACGGGCACAAAAGAAAGGGGTAAGTCACTCCGTTGGCCCGCCATGCCCCTGGTAGCTGAGGTTGTGGTTTGCTGCATTCTGTTTCTTTCTTACGGGGAACAGAAGTTGCTACTGGCATTTCAATGTGCTCACTCCCCCTGGTGGACTCTAGAGGAGGGTCTCGTAGACTTGTAGGCTGACCCAGCATAGGGGCGGAGTCAGTCATAGTCCATGAGGGCGCGGCTCCAGCTTTCGCGCCAAACTCCCCAACGGGGTGGAGTTTTCTCGTTGGCGCCAATCCTGGCCAACAATCAGCAAACTGCAAAGTTGCAAGACTTTCTGCAGCTGGCCCACACGGTGTCCCGGGAACGCGGGAACCGCCATTTTGGTTAGTACTGTCTTTCTTCATCACATTTGAGGTAGCGTTTGGCTGTTTGTATATTGAATGATAACAAAGTCCATTTCGTTCCTCCCATCTAGCAACACTGTCGTCCTCACTAGCCTCGAGGTTACTTTCCCGAGAGCATAGACAGGACAAACCCGGCGCAGCCACGGCTGTCATGCCAGTCTCCAACAGGCTCACAAAAGTCTCTTCTGTAGCTTGTTCTTCTTCCACGCACAGGTCATATGCGTGTTCCTTGTTTGCCCGCCATCCTGGACCTTCTGCGCTCTGCAGATCCTCCATTCTGACGGTTCTCTCTAGAGGAGGGGCACTTTCTACCAAGGAGTGGTTCTGACTCTGTGCTGAACTACTCACAGTGCAGGGGCGGGGTTCAGGGTTTCGCACCCAACCTGGACAATACTCTGCAACAATTTCTTGCACAGTCCTGGTGCTCTCCCGACTTGGCGGGAGCCGCCATCTTAGGTGTGACTCACTGCTTGAGAGAGCCTCCATTCTTGCGGTCGCCATTCTTTTCTCTTTTATAATTTCTGTTATCGCACATGGAGCTCCTCTCTGCGGGGCAGCTGCCATACCGATGCAATAAAATGCCTTGTGCACCACCTTGTGTACCTAGTGTAGATCTGACTCGTGTTTGCACTACCTCAGGCTAGGCTCACTCTTTCTGTGTCTACTGTAACGCTTTCCTCCAGTCTGTGCTCCTTGGTAAGTGATCTGGAATGGAGACTAGAGTACTCTGGCTCTTCCATGCAGTACTTTGGGCGTCGACCTACTGTTGGCTAGCCTAGTGCGGACCCTTCCAGAATTCCTGCCCTAAGTTACCAGTTTACCCCTTCAGGCGTCCCCCGCTAGCGCTACCTCAAGGCGACTAGAACAGCAATAGCCCCCGGCTCCAGACTCACTAACCCCTAACGGATCCCAAGGCGTCTGTGCGGCCTGCAGCTCCAGCAGCTCCCCGACTACCCCTGGCTCCGTCCCACACAGCACAAAGTGGCAGCAGACACTCTCCCTGTTTCCTAATGTGTGCCTAGCAAAAGCCTGTCCTGTTAACAGGTCTCTCAGCAGCGCCTCCAATTGTAACGGCTGGACCCCCCTTGTCTGACCCACCCAATCTCGCATTGGCCCGTGTGGTCTAACCGGTCCCCATTACAAGGTCGTGTGTGGTGGTGCACCTGCAAGTAACAGGACTCCTGGGTCTCCCGCTTGATGGTATTAGGGGATGTCATCAGGACAGGTAGCTGAGGTAGTGGGTGCGAGTCCAACTTACTTCATGTGCAGCGCCTCCACCTCATCAGGATCTGTGCTTCCGCAGGGAGATGGTCCTGGAACCTGCTCTGTACCACTAAGTGTGGGCACAATGCATGTTGTCACTTGTTCGACATATGACACCTCACCAGGGTTTGAGGGCAAACCTCCATTGATTGTTGCTGGCAATCCTGCATACTTACCAGGGTTACTGCCAACATGAGAAAGAGATATGTACACCAATCTTACACATGGCTACACTATATACATACATACTGCATTTTCACCAACTATATGCTATCTGCATTTAAATAATGTTTTATTGAGACCCCTTCTACATTACAGTACTTTGTTAGCTTTACAAAGTGGTTATGGAACCATATCTGTCTCAGTCTTCTTTGCTTTAGGCTAAAAATCTGCATAGTTTATTCCTGAAACTTCACTCTCTTGATCTGCTTTGTAATTCTTCCAATTCCTTAAAAAATATATTTTGTGCTGAGAAAACAAAATTGAAATGTTAAACCACTAATCGTTTCAACCTTGGATCTGCCAGGCACTCCCCTTCAAGATTAAGCCTAGCCAATTTATTAGGTGTTTGTAAGGGCCGCTACCTTTTTATCCGTTTTGAGATACAACTGTTAAATGCTGATATGTGCTAAGCAATCCATATTTTTTTTTTCACAATACTGCATGACATGCAAATTATTCTCTAATCTGCAATCAGCATCAATTCTAGCTCTCGCCAAGCAGATGTAAATTACAAACAATAATAACGTCATCATTATAAAAGGCAACTAAATGTTGATATCAATTCCACACTACTTATTTTTTTCTGTATGTTTACAAGACTTCAGAAATAGGGCAACTTGAGAGCATGTAAGGGGGGCATCAAATATAAAGAATGTGATTAACAAGTGTTACTAATCACATATTGAATCCAAAAAAAAATCCTTGTACAAATATTCACTTTTTTAACTAGAATTTATTTTTAGTCTTTGTCACTTTTCACAGCTACTTTATAGAGAAGATGTTGAAAATGGCATGACCTTAACTGTGTGATTTACCGAACACCACCCCACTTTGATGATCCTACATGGATCAGCATTGGAAGAAAAACCAATGCTAAGCTTGATTGTAGGTCATGCAAAGATAGCAGATATGATTATGTCAGATAAGCACAGATGTGTCTAGCAATTTGGTTCAAAAGTGTTCGCACAAATGTTTCCAAACATTAGTGCAAATGCAAAAAAAATGTGATTGCATGCTATTTGGTCATTTGCAACGCCAAAAATGCATACTTAAGTTTTTTTTTGTCTATGAATTATGCAACAAATGCAAATCTGTCACAATGTTTTACAGCTGAGATTGCCAAAATATTCCCAATTAACTCTGGGGTATATGTTATTTTTGCTCCTTTTTATAACAGTTACAAATATTTCCAATTTGCTGCACACCCAAAAGTATGAAAGTGTTTTGCATACAGCATATCCTATAGTATACAATGATATGTAATGGTTACTTTTTCAATGGTGCAAATTTAGCGGTGGAGAGAGCTTTAAAAGCATGTTGCAATATTGCCTCGTTGCCAATTTAATGTGTGCATATTTTCCAATACTCTGTTTCACTTGTTATCACAATGCTTTGATGAAATGCTTTAATGTCTTAATTTTCTTTTTAATAATATTTGGTGAAATACCTCCCAAAACCAGTGGACTTGTGCAAAAGGCAAACATTTATTAATAAAAATTCTACATTTCGGCGCCCGTACAGGCCTTTTTCAACAACAATCAGATTTGTTTCATTGTCCCTAATGAAGGCGTGGGGGGCGAAACATTGAGCATTTAGAAATAAATGCCTTTTGCACAAGCTACTGGTTGTACCTATTTTCGGAGGGCATTGTCCCAGTATTATCACCTAGGACAGATTATTTTGTGGAGCACTGATGGCAGACGTCTCATCATTTTTTCTGTATGTGCTAAAAAAAAATGGATCCGTTTGAGTGTACATCCTCTTGTGGATGAAAACAATAACTTCCACTCTCAGTATATTGTATTCTACATTAAGCTTGGCATTTAAGACACCCTTATGAAAGAATAAAAGCCAACGATACATGTAAATGCTTGTGACTGCTCGTACTTGTGGATGCACGAATGAAACACCAAATATGTTACCGTCACCCACTCTGTCTAGACAAAGGTACGTTTGAAAATATCACATTTAATACAATGTATGACTAACGTTTGCTTCTGAATACATTGCAAGGCAGGTATTTAAGAAACATCTGAGTTTATTTTAAGAATTGCAGACCTTTTATTATGTCTAAAAGCAGCAATGAACCGTTTAAAAAAAATAAAAAAATACACACATATATATATATATATATATATATATATATATATATATATATATATGTAAAGATGTGTTAGGAATGTGTGCATCTATATATGGGTTCCGCGCTGTTATTAATGCAGGGAGCGCCATACTGTGTTAATTGCAAGTAAGGTCACTGTGTCAGAGCAAGGTTGCGCATGCGCGAGGGAAGCGCGCGAACGCCAACCAATAAGGATGGACTTTGGGGTTTAACCTTAACCCTGTGAACTGTGGCGAAGTCAGCTGAGGCTGGGAACCAATAGGGTGCTTGAATTCTGGAGAGGAGAGAGACAGGAAGCGTGTGGGAGGACACACGAGTGAGAGAGTGGAAGGAGAAAGGTGGCGGAACCTCGTGTGTGCGAGCGGAGGGTCAGTGACCCTTCCGCTTAGGACAGATACATTCCCCAGCCCCCAGGAGTAATACCCCTGTCATCGTAGGGTGCTGCTTTTGTAGGGACGGCTGTAGCACTTAGGGAAGCATCCTGTTAGTGCTGGTTCAGCTGCAGGAGTTGCGGACGCCATCTTGGTCTGGAGACAGACCGCAGAGCAGAGCAGAGTGTCAGCGAAAGATCTGGAACGACACTACGGACCCTTTTTGAAGAGGTGTGGTCACCGCAGTGACCGGGAGGTATTGTTAATCATCAAGTGCACCTACACCGGTCACCAGGCGCTGATCCCGCCTCCCACTAACTAATTGGGGGCACTAGTGTGCTAGCAGACTATTCAATATAAATACTAGTTGCCAGGACATACTCCTTTGGAGAGTGGCAGAGCCACCTGTGTACAGGACATTAGCCCTTTTAAGGTGTGGCCGAGCCACAGTGTGTTATGTTATGACTATAGAGTGTAAGAGTCTTATGCATGTGATGTGTATTCTGCGTTATCTTAGTAGTTAGAGAAAAATAGTAAAAGGTTGCTTGTTGCACAATTATAGTTTGGAATGTTTTCTTACTCAGGGTAGATCTTCTAATATGGGGATCCTGGGTAAGTGGAGGCGCTGCACCATGTTAAGAGCGGGTAAGACCCCAGGATCCCCAACAGCGGAGGCTTAGAGCTCCTGGAGCCACAGGTAAAACACAGCATCAGTAGTTCCTTTGTTCAGGGGTTCAGAAAAAGGGCTACATATATATATATAAATATATATATGACATGCAGATGAGCATACAGTTGTATTTACATTTGCATATTTGCTTTGCTGTGGAGGGTTTTTGTCACTTTTTTTACTCACCATAACTTAACTCAGTATGGTAAACCCCATCCTTTAGCTTCTCTGCATACCCAGTTTACCAACCCCACACTGATGAGACCCATCAAGGTCGAAACAGCTGTCTGTGGGTGGTCTTTTGGCTAAGATCAAGAGGATGGAGGTCGCCATGGAGCCCGCCGGGACCATCCTGCACAAGGAGAAGAAGAAGACGAAGAAGGAGAAGCACACGGCACCCCCCGAGACGGTCCCCAGCAGCCAGGAGACGGACGGAGGAGGCCCAGCGGCTACCTGCTCCAGCGGCTCAGGTGACGTTGCCCCCCCCAGCAGCCTCACCCCCACTGCCAGCACCAGCAGCGGCGGCCCCAGCTCCAACCCTGGAGCTGGGAGCAGCAGCAACAGGAGGATCCCCTGCCTGGAACCCTGGATGAAGCAGACGGTGGTGATGCAGCTGAGGGAGGTCGACGGACAGCGCCCTCTATTGGACGCTGAGACCTTTGCCAAGGAGCTGGTGAGCAAAGCAGGCTTTACTCCGGACGAGATCCTGAGCATCCAGGACCTCAGGGGTGGCCTGTTTTTCGTCACCTTCGCCACGGCGGGAGCCTGCAGGAGGTACTGGGAGGCTTTCCAGACCCTGAAACAGGAGGTCCCCTTCTCAGAGTTCGACGTGAACTGCCCTATCCAGAGAGACGAGAAGAGGATCACTGTGACGGTGAGGAACCCCCATATCCCTGGAAAGGATATTGCTACCTTTCTGCGGCGCTCTTGCACCGTGGTGAAGGAGCCGAGCAGGATCAAGGACAAGTTGGGGTACTGGGTGGGAAAGTGGAGCATGGTAGTTCGCTTGTGGCCAAATCCAGAAGCGGCAGATCGGCTGCACCACCTCCCTCCCAGTTTTTCACTTGCGGGCAGCTCAGGCAGGATCTTTTACCCTGACCAGCCCCAGACCTGCGGTAATTGCGGGAACCTGGGGCATCAGTAGAAACAGTGCACCCTGAAAGCCTGCAGAAACTGCAAGAACACCGGACACGAAACAAAGGATTGTCCCCGCCAGAAAACCTGCGACCTGTGCGGAGAGACAACCCACATGTTCCGGGACTGCCAGCTGAGGGTCAGGAGCTACGCAGAGGCCGCGGCGAAAGGCGCAACACCGGGCGCGCCCCTGACAGCAACCCAGAAGGCACCCAAGAAGCCCCCTGCAAACCAACCAGTAAAGGCACAAGGGGGTAAGGAGCAAAGAGAAAAGGAGGCCACCCAAGCAGCGCCCGCTGCGGCTCCTGAGCCCGCTGCCCCTTCAGTAGCAGCCCCCAACCCAACCCTTCCCACCCTCACCCCTGCAGCAACACTCCCTCCCACAACCACTGCTGCTGCAACCCCCACCCTCCCCCCTACCCCAACCCTCCCCGCCCACCCACCCACCCACCACCCCTTGCCCCCTCCTCCCAACCCTTCACTGCAGCCCCCCCCACGCTCCATGAGGCTGCAGCCCCTCCCTCTGTAACACCTCTCCCCAGCCCCGAGGCTGTTGCACCACCTCCCTCTTCCTCCCTTGCTACAGATACCGCCCCATAGCCCAGACCGGAACGGAGAAGCAGGGAATAAAGAGGAGAGCCCCTGAGACAGATAGCCCGCACCAGGGGCTGGAGCAGAAGAGAGCCCAAATGCAAATCGGTGACTCACCCACTTCCAGCGACGCTGACAGTGACCTTGAAAGCGACCTGGAGGAGGAGGAAGCAGAGATGCAGGAGGCAGCCATTGCAGAGGAGCAGGCGCCCATTTTAGAACAGCCACCTAGCGAGACACAGGTGACCGTGGAAGAGCTCATAAAAGAGGAGCGAGAGGCAGCAGAGACCCTCCTCCTCCATGACAACCTTGGGCAAACCATGGATCTGCTAGTCCAGCTGTGCGAGGAGATCAACAAGACCACCCACGCCAGCGAGGATGGTAACTAGTATCACTGCATGTCTGTCCAACCCTTTATCCCCAAACTAATGGCGTCTTTTAACATTTTCTCCATTAACGTAAGGAGCATAGGAGAGCGGATGAGACGTGCCAGAGTACTAACATTCCTTTCTTTACAGAAATGTGAAGTGTATATGCTACAGGAATGTGCCTTACCTTTTTCTCGATCCTACCTGAGCGGGCAGTGGTCTCACGGCCCCTCCTACTGGTCTGGGGGAACGGGTGCAGGAACGGGTGTAGCCATTTTGATCCGGGGGGGATGTTTCACTGTTGATTCTGTCCATGAACTCGTCTTCGGCAGACTGGTCGTAGACGGTTCGTGGGCAGGGGAGCCGATTAGGCTCATCAATGTGTACGCCGCCCCCCGGAGAAATGAGCGCTTGGAACTTTTCCAGCACCTTCGCCCTTGGCTCGCAACCTCCAGGGCAGTGGTGATGGGTGGGGATTTCAACTGCACGATTGACGTGGGGGGGCGCGTGCCCCCCAGCAAATCATCAAAGATAGATGTGACGTCCAGGCTACTCACGGCGATGATTGGGGAGGCATCCATGAAGGACGTGGTGGGATCTATGGGAGCAGGTGCCGCAAACTACTCTTGGTGCCACCCAAATGGTTCCGTGCATTCTCGGATTGACTTCCTGTTGACCACCAAGCAGGTACAGCACAGACAGCACTCCATGGTCGCAGTACATTTCTCTGACCACAGAGCCATTCATCTCCAGGGGCGCCTGGGAGGAGATTTCCCCCCAGGGCCAGGATCCTGGAAGCTGAACTGCGCACTGCTGAAAAGGGAGGAGATCATGGAGGAGCTGAGAACAGCATACACAGCATGGAAAGAAGAAAAGGCCTGTTTCCCCAGCACTGCAGAGTGGTGGGAATTCACGAAGATAAGGATCCGTTGCTTCCTGCAGGCAAAGGGTAGACGCCTGGCGTGTGAGAGGAAGGGGGAGTACGAGGGCCTGCAGCGCAAGCTGCAGTCCCTGCATGACCTCAAACGCTGTGGATGGAATGTGGATGACGACCTGGAGGAAACCAAGGAGAGCCTGCAAAAGCACTTTGAGGAGGAATCCAGACGAATCATCTTCCGTTCCAAGGTGGAGAACCTTGAGAGGGGGGAGAAATGCAATGCCTTCTTCTTCAAGAAACTCCACTCTGCCCACATGCCCCTGAGGGAGCTGCGAGACAAAGATGGCAACGTGCAGCAGGGGAAGGAGGAAGTCATGGGAGTCGTGAAAGATTTCTATGAAGACCTCTACTCCCCAAAAGCATCAGACCGAGACCAGGCTGACAAATTCCTGTCAGGGATTACAAACACCATCGACCCGGCAGGAAAAGCAGCCATGAACGCCCCCCTGACGCTGGAGGAGCTCCACGCTGCAACCAAATCCTTTAAGAAGGGTAGGACGCCGGGCGGAGATGGTATCCCAGCTGAGTTATACACGAAGCTGTGGGACCTGATCGGCCCGGACCTGCTCGAGCTTTACAGGGAAATGGAAGCAGAAGGTAGGATGCCCCAAACGCTGAGGGAAGGAATGCTGACGCTCTTGTACAAACGGAAGGGGGAGAGGTGCGACCTCAAGAACTGGCGTCCCATCTCCCTCCTGAACGCGGACTACAAGATCCTAGCAAAAGTCCTAGCGAACAGACTGAAGAAGGTCATCAGCCAGATCATCCACCCAGACCAGACGTGCGGCATCCCCGGACGCAGGATCGCAGACAGCCTCGCCCTAATCAGAGACGCAGTCCACTACATCAAAGACCGCCGTGTACACGCGGCCCTGGTCACCCTTGATCAGGAGAAGGCCTTTGACCGTGTCTCCCATGATTTCATGGGCAGGGTGCTGCGTGAGTATGGGATGGGGGAGATGTTCTGTTCTTATGTTAACCTGATGTACCTTGACATTTGCAGTGTGGCGATCGTGAACGGATGGAAGACTAACCCCTTCCCTGTCCTCTCAGGGGTTAGGCAGGGCTGCCCTCTTTCACCTCTCCTTTTTGTCTGTTGTATAGAGCTCTTCACCCAGTGCATCAGACGAGACGCAGAGATCAGAGGGATCGTCATGCCAGGACCACAGAAACGCGAAGTGAAGTGCTCGCTCTACATGGATGACGTCACCATCTTCTGCGCAGATAGCCGGTCGGTGAAGACGCTGGTCCAGACGTGCGAGGATTTCGGGAAAGCTTCAGGAGCAAAAGTCAACTGCGGGAAGTCAAAGACCAAGCTATTTGGGCTTTGGAACCTGACTGCCGACCCCCTCCCCTTCCCCATCAGAGCAGGCCTCATTCAAATCCTTGGAGTCTGGTTTGGTGGGGGGAGCGAGGCCGCTGCCCTGAAGAGCTGGACGAGAGGCTGAACAAGGTGAAGCAGAAGATCGGATTGTGGCGCCTCAGACCCCTCACCATGGAGGGGAAAAAGCTGGTACTGCTGAACGAGATCCTCCCTGTCCTGCAGTACGTGGCCCAGGCATACCCGCCTTCGACCAGAACCTGCCAGGAGATCTCCATGGCAGTGTTCCGCTTTGTCTGGGGGGCCAAGTTTGAGAGGGGAAAGCTCGAGGTGATGTACAAAGAGCTGCACAAGGGGGGTAGAGGAATCCCCGACATCCCCACTATGCTGCGCGCCTTCTTTGTAAGCAACTGCGTGCGGATCACCCTGAGAGACTGCGACAAAGACTCCTCTGGCTACTCCATGTCCCGCCTCCTACTCCTGCCGCACTGGAGAGCACTGGGGTGGGACAAGTGGGACAGCTCCATCCCTTACAGCTGGCGCACGCCCTGGTTCTACAAGGACGTGAAGAAGTTTGTGAGGCAGAACAATCTGGAGGGAGTAAAACCAGACCTGTGGAAGCCCAAGGTCATCTACAAAATGATCAGGGCTAAAGACATCATGGAATCGGTCCCAGGTCTCCACCCCAACACCTTTGGAACAGTGTGGAGGAATGTGGAATCGAAAAGACTAATGAACAAACACAAAGACATTGCTTGGCAGGCCATACACGGGGGACTCCCTGTGAATGCGGACAAGTACCAGAGTAAACTCAGCCTCGTGAGGCACTGCCCCAGGTGCAACCCAGTGGAGGAAAGCATCATACACCTCTTCTGGAACTGCCCCTTTGCGCAGGCCTTGCTGCGCGCACTGGACACTGACTTAAAAGATTATATACCAAGGAAGTGCGTCACGTACTACTCGGTGTTCCACGGACTTTTCACAGGAACACACACAGAGGACGCAATCGAAGCCGGTTGGCGTCTAATGTGCTGTTTCAAGGACGTTTTACTATTCGCCAGGGAATGTTTGATCAAGGGGAAGAAGAGGATGTCGGTACAGGACTGTCGCAGGCTGCTCCACAGCCTGCTCAAGGACTATTCCATCTTTGACAGCCCTGAGGAGGGGGACAAAACACCCTGGAGGTGCTGAAGCAATTGATCGGTCTGGACGCTGAGAGGATCTTCTGCCTTCAGGATTTCCCTGCACAGGGGATTTATGACCTGACCTGTCATCAAGAAGCGGATGTTTGGTGCAGTTTTGAAAAGTGCAAGGAGAAGTCTGGTGACCCGATCTTACATGGCATCAAGGTAATTCCAAGTTTTATGCTGGAGGAGAGACCACTTGTACTTCACATGTACAATCCGTATGCAAGGAAAGAGGAGATTGTGACTTTTTTGAAACGGTATTGTGAAATGATTAGAGGAGGTGAAGAACTTAAAAACCCGTATGGCATGTTCAACGGGAAGAGACGTTTCTGGGAACGGTTCAGACGGGATCCATCATGTGCGGGAGGAGTGACACACCCACCGGCCATGTTCAATATCAGAGGAGACAGAGGATTTTTGTTTTACCCGGGACAGCCTCTATATTGCAGGCATTGCCACACTTATGGACATACAAAGGAGGGTTGCATGAAAACGGGAATTGTGTGCCGTAATTGTGGGGAAGAGGGACATACTGCAGCCAACTGTGGAGTCCCTAAGAGATGCCATCTATGCGGAGAGGAAGAACACTTGGCATGGCAGTGCACAAAAAGGACATATGCCCAGGCAGCAAAAGGGGGCATTGTGCTAGAAGAAGAGGAAGAGACAGTGGAGGGTCTGGGAATTTGTGAGATGGAGAGTTCCCCAAGAGGAAGGGCTTGATCCAGCTATAACAGCAATGTATGAGGAGGATTTAAGAAAGGAAGAAATGGTAGAGAGTGGCCCAATAGAGGGGGAGGTGGAAATAATGGACATGACTGGACCCAAGAAAGGGGCGCAAAAACGTTTTTTACAAAGTGACAATGATGTTTGTACAGTTCAAGGGGAGGGGAAGATACATTTCACGGGGTTTTGAGCCCACGTTAGTCAGGACCAGGACAAGCTAGGTGTAGGAGGTGAGTGCAGGGGTCAGTGACCCACTGCATTAGGCCAGCAGCCCCCTAGGTCCCAGTTAGGTGCTGAGCCACTGTGAAGCTTGTTGTGAATCGTTAATAAAACTTTAAAAAAAAAAAAAAAGCTGTCTGTGGGTGGGTTTTCTGGGTATGCACCATAACCCTGGCTGTGCTCAAACCTGTGACCATTCAGCAAGCTTAAGCCTATAGGGAACCATGTTAAAATGGTTTTTGAAGCAAAAAGTGGCACTGTGTGCTCATTTGCATGTCATTCCCCAGAATCCCTTCCTGCAGTGGAAGTGCTGTGTGCTGGGTGATAATGGTGAAAGGCGGGGTTGCAGACCTGCCTAAGATATACAGATGAGCATACAGTTGTATTTACATTTGCATATTTGCTTTGCTGTGGAGGGTTTTTGTCACTTTTTTTACTCACCATAACTTAACTCAGTATGGTAAACCCCATCCTTTAGCTTCTCTGCATACCCAGTTTACCAACCCCACACTGATGAGACCCATAAATCGCTTCTCGGCCTTTTGGCTAAGATCAAGGCGATATGAGTGCTCCTCTCGACCTGCACAGCTATGACCAAATGCAGTACTATCCTATATGGGGTTTCAGTAGGAAAGGTCTGTGGCAAGCATTTGGCCCTCTAGCTCATTGAGAGGTGGTGTCCAGACCCCGGACCACAGAACCCCTGAGCCTTCAGGCTAAGGGGGGATGGCATTCGAACAACCAGCCCTTCAGGGCTGGGGTGCACCCGCACAACCCTCGAAAGAGGGGAGATGATGCGAACTCCCTTGCGGGCCTCGGGCCAGAGGGAGGAAGAGACGGATGTCCTGAATCCTAACGGAGGAAGGCATCAATGTCACTGGAGACCTAGGCTTTCGGGCTGAAACCTTCAGGGAAACTGGGCACTGAGGGCGGGTCTGACTTCGGTTGGACAGTCCAAGGGCAAGCTCCCTATCCACTGAAGTGGACTTGGATCCGATGAGCGAGAGGGTGTACCCTCTCGGGAGGAAAAAAAAAAAGAAAAAAGCTGTCTGTGGGTGGCTTTTCTGGGTATGCACCTTAACCCTGGCTGTGCTCAAAGCTGTGACCATGCAGCAAGCTTAAGCCTATAGGGAACCATGTTAAAAATGGGTTTTGAAGCAAAACGTGGCACTGTCTGCTCATTTGCATGTCATTCCCCAGAATCCCTTGCTGCAGTGGAAGTGCTGTGTGCTGGGTGATAATGGTGAAAGGCGGGGTTGCAGACCTGCCTAAGACATGCAGATGAGCATACAGTTGAATTTACATTTGCATATATATATATATATGTAGCCAGGTCCCACTCTGCCTGTTCCCCCCCTCACCTTGCTGGTGATCGCGGGTGCCACCGAGCACAGTTGCAGACACATCAGCGGTCTGAAGGAGTGGGGGCTGATAGGAGTGTGTGTGGGTGGTTGCTGGGGGAGCTGGTGCGGCGTTGTGGCGGTGGTTGCGTGGCCAGGTACCCATGGCGGCTCCCGTTGCAGGGCGGCGCCATGTTCTCTTGCTTCACGCATGCGCAGTGAAAGCGCGTGAACCCGGACCAACCAGAAGTGGGCTCTAAGCAGGTACAATAGCAAATGTGTGGTGCTGCAAAAAAAAGCCTTTTAAGACAAAAAATATATCTTGATAGGAGAATCCTGTGGTGCAACCCCCCTGTGGTTGAATGGCTGAATAAGCCCAAATAGAATAGGTGAAAGCTGCTGATATAGCTCCAATAATAAACCGACTAGCGGACTAGGGTCCCCACAATCACTGCAGTAAGGGACCTCACATATATGTGAACCAGCATATAAATGTCGGAATGGAGATTAACCAGATGATATCCAGATGGTGAGATAAAATATTGAAGTAATTACTCACTCAGAGTCAGCTTGTCCTCCTTCTCATCCCTGTAGATGTATCTTCATCCACTTGAGGGGGGACTACAAAAACTGCAGGGTGAGTACTGTAAAGTCACCTTGATAAAGAGCTAGCGCTCGAAACGCGTTGGTGGGGGGGCTCAGCACCCCACAATGTTGTTGTATTCTTTTTGCAGTATCCATTAAACCTTTGTATGGGAACTAGCTCTCTTTATTAACTTTTATTTGCTGATCCTGTGTGGCTGCCGGTGCCTGCTTTTTCCTATCTTCCTATCCTAACTCTAAGCAGGTACAACAAGTCCCATGAGCCTTAGGGGACCCTATATGATGCCAGGGAGCCAATAGGGCTGCTGTATCTCCCTGCTCACAGGGATGGATATATTTCACGGGGTTTTGAGCCCACGTTAGTCAGGACCAGGACAAGCTAGTTGTAGGAGGTGAGTGCAGGGGTCAGTGACCCACTGCATTAGGCAAGCAGCCCCCTAGGTCCCAGTTAGGTCCTGAGCCACTGTGAAGCTGGTTGTGCTATAGGGACAGGCCCCAGATAGGGACCCTGCCCCATTAGCTGTTTGATAGTCAGGGACACAGTGCTGAAGCAGTGCAGCCCTGCGAGGTGGGTTCTGGGCTCAGAATGCCACCAAAGACACAGAGACTCGAGTTGATATTATCCACGCCGGAATTCACCAAACGCAGTGGCGAAGGACGACGTCGGATCGGACGGAATCCCTGTCGTAGTCTGCGGAACCTGGGGTCGGAGCCCCGGGAAGGTATCATTTTTCAAGTGCACCAACACTGTACAGCAACGCAAGAAGCATGCCTAAAGGGTGGGGGTATCACTTGGGGACACTTACGTGGCAGAGTGGCCAAGGGCCCTGTATAGTACAATTGGACACAGTGTAGGGGTACACGGTGGTGGGGAAGGGTAATACTTCTTACTGCAGTGCCAACATTGAATGTATATGTATAGAGTATAAGTATGTCATATGTTTAGTAAAGCCAGTCATGTTTAACACCAGTGTGATATCGTGATTGTTTCCTGTGAGGTCCTCCTCCCACTCCGTTGGGATCCCTCCCAGGTGGAGGCGTTGCATTATGAGGTAGTATATATATGTACCCCAGGCTCCCTGAGCGGAGGCTTATGTTCCTGAGAGCCATACAGGTATACACAGCAGTAGCGTCTGTATTCACAGGGAATACCCGTTACATTTGGAGGCACTGCTGAGATCAGCCCTGGGGTGCCCTACTCAGTAGTTCACGTAATATCGTATCAGTCAGCATGCCTGCGCTCCCGCCACAACAAGTGGGTGACTGGGCCAGCAAGAGAACACCATACTACTGGCCACAGAACAAGCTCTACACCCTGATAGAGGCCCACAGGTAGTGTATCTACCAGAGACTTTACCACAAGGGTGCCCTCTCATTTACCCTGGAACCGTCTCTAGTTATGTAACTTCCCCTGGTAGACATGCGGGTTGGGACGGCAAAGATATGGCCGCCTGTACTCCCATCAGATCAGACGTATCTCTACCTCGAGTGACTTTCTCTTCTGATGCTAGGCAAGGGGCCACAAGCTGGACCGGTAGCCCACCAACATCACCGGCCCCTAACAGATTAATGCGCAGCTTCACACCAACCCCTAACATGGGAGCGGGGATCGCAAGTCCCTACCCTAGTGACGGCTCCATGCTGGGAGTGACATTCCCGCAGCTTGTGGAAGCTATAACTACATCAGCACAAGCTCAAAATTACCGGAAGCTGAAGGCGTTCTCGGGAATAGTTCCCACCCCCGCAGGCGAAGAAAGCATTGAGTCTTGGAAGAAACACACCCTCAAGGTGATAGATGAATGGCCCTGCTATGAAACGGTAAGACGTCAGAGAATCCTGGAGAGCCTCCGACCTCTGGCATCCACCATGGTCAGTGCAAAGCACGACCAAGACCCTGATCTCTCTGCTCATCAGATGGTAGAGTTGTTAGTGCAGATTTATGGCAAAGATGAAGAGGAAAGTGAGCTGTGGTTGAAATATTACGGTCTCAGACAGAAGGAGAAAGAAGACCTGTCAGATTTCCTTCAACGAATTCAGCTGGTACTGTGGAAATTGCGAACTTGCGGCCTCATTCCAGCCTCAGATATGGACGAATACCGGTGCAAGCAGTTCCTCCGAGGGGCCATTCCCACGCATCACATAGTGATCATGATCAGGTGCTCACTAATGGAGGGGCCTCCCCCTACATTCATGGACATTTTGGGGATCGTCAAGGGGCATGAGGCCTATACCAAGCTGCATACGGCCACCAATGTCAAAGATCCACTTGCGAGTGACATCCCGGGAGTCTCCGCTCGCCGGGACAAGAAACCTGTCAAAGAGGAAAAGGTGCCACCCATGTCGCCCTCACTAAAAGGCCGAACTTTGGGGAGATCTTCCCCCACTTACCCGGGACGACTTGATCCCAAGGACATCGTCTGCTATGGCTGTGGACAGAAGGGCCATTTCTCCAGAGAGTGCCCTGAAGGAGTCAACCAAGGAAAAAAAAACTCCAAGTAAAGGAAGCTCGTTAGGTCCATGATCTGCCGGATACAGACCACAGAAGCCAAGACATCTGAGGCCACCCCTGCGCTTCCCAAAGCTCTTACTGACCTAAGCCTCGATGATGGAACTCCACCCGGGGATGCTTACAGTCAGGTAGGCCCATCTGCCATCGTGCGTGTGGTAGTAGAAGGAGTCTATGCCTCTGCTCTACTGGATACCGGAACCCAAGTGACCATAATATACCGACAATTCTATGACCAACACCTCAAACACTGTCCCCTGCGGTCAGCGGAACATATGAAGGTGAGGGGGTTAAATAACGAAGATTACCCCATCGATGGGATTGTGAGAGTTCAACTGGAGATACTCCAACTGAACACCGGCAAGAAACATCCCATGCATGTGGAGGCAATGGTATGTCCGAAACCTCAAGGACAGTGTCAGTACCCGGTCATCTTGGGAACGAATACTGATATAGTGCGAGTCGTAATCAGAGCATACCTGAAAGAGACCAACGAATTACCACTGGCTAATCCACTCCTTGACCCTGTACTGCGGGAGGAGTGCAACCGAGTATATGCCTTAGAGCGTCACGGGAACCTCTACAATCGTCAACGCGGACTGACGACCATTTTACCAGGGGGAGTGCAACGAATGGCCGTCTGGTGCTGTTATCCCGATTGAGATGAGACCGATCATCTTTTCTCTCTGGAGAGCACCCCTGAGGAAGAGGTTCAGAGAGGGTATAGGGTAATACCCGAAGTGAGAGAGTGGACGACCAACATTCCTCCACGAACCTACGTGTATGTTCAGAACATCTCCCCATTCCCGATGGACATTGATGCCGGATGAAGTTTGGGCAGCATATATCCGGTCAGCCCTGTGGAAACAGTGCCAAAGGTGAATGCCGCTGCAGTGGGTGAGCAGTTAGTCTATCTGGATTTCAACCTCGGAGACTCGACGCTGCCAACTGAGTGGAAGGATGGACTGACGGCCAAGCTAAATGAATGAAGGACGGTGTTTTCCACAAGTGAGATGGATGTGGGCCGCAGTCGCAGCGCCCAAAACACCATTAGGTTGAGTGACGTCACTCCGTTCTGTGAACGCTCTCGTCGCATCGCCCCCAGGGATGTGGACGATGTAAGGAATGTCCTGAAAGAAATGGAGACCGCTGGGATTTTGACGGAGTCTTGGAGTCCTTATGCCTCACCCATAGTGGTGGTAAGGAAGAAGAACGGATCTGTAAGACTGTGTGTCGATTATCGAATCCTGAATAATCGTACGGTACCCGACCAATACAACCTCCCTCGCATTGAAGAGATTCTGAATGCTCTAACTGCTCTAAATGGTTCAGTGTGCTCGACTTACGATCTGGGTACTACCAGGTACCTATGAGTGCAGAGGACCAGGAAAAGACAGCCTTCGTCTGCCCCCTGGGTTTCTACCAATTTACACGTATGCCCCAAGGTATATGTGGAGCCCCTGCTACCTTCCAGCGACTGTTGGAGAAAACCATCGGAGACATGAATTCTCTGGAGTGTCTAGTCTACCTTGACGACATCATTGTCTTCGGAAAGACCTTGGAGGAGCACGAAGAGAGGCTGCTTAAGGTGATAGACCATCTTGGACAAGAAGAATTGAAGTTGTCCCTCGACAAGTGTCGGTTCTGTCACACCTCGGTGACTTACATGGGACACATCAAGGAATTGCTACCGATCCGGCCAAAGTAGAAGCGGTAGTGAACTGGCCTCGTCCCGAGAATGTCATGGAACTGCGATCATTCCTGGGTTTCTGTGGGTATTACCGTCACTTCATGGAAGGGTACTCTAGTCGAGCTAAACCCCTGAACAAGGTAGAAGAACATTGTTCAAATATAGTGCTCAAGTGACAAGATATGTGATAAACAATAATTTCTTGATTGAAGGTAATAGGCTGGGTTTAAGGTATATAAATGAGTGAGGTATATATGGGTGAGTATATGTGTCTGACACCTGAATAAATGTCCTGGTGAGTGTGGGTAATGGAGATATATGAGCCCCACCCCCTCACTGCCAATGTGGACTGGTACTGACAACTTGTGGAAACACCAATAAAATACCTCTGTGTACTGTTTAAGGTACAGACTCACGTGACCTTGCCCATTGTGCCTTCTGGAATGCGTGCTTCTGCCGGTTGAGATGATTCAGGTAGCCACAAGTGTAGAGATGCAGCGCACAGCAAAGAACTGGATCCACGGGACAGCAGCAGTTTGATAAAAATAAAGTTCTTTATTGAAAAAACATGGTGCAGACAGGAATGGGTGCAGGAAAAAAGCCTCTGTCTCTAACGCGTTTCACGCCTGTGTGGCGCTTCGTCGGAGAGTACAGTTAGGTGTGCCATTCTAGCCCTCTTATAGTGGTCCCAATTTGCTAAATTTGGAACCTCCGTGAAAATTCATGAACCGGAAGTGACGCGGCTATCTCGGTACACCGGAAGTGACGTATCGCAATGCGCGAGTCACTGTTGTTTACCGGCTGACTTAGCCTTGGTATACACGTCATCTGACCTCGTGGGGAGACTGACAGGGCCAATAGCAATGGAGGTTAGAGTCAAACCGGATAAGATGTGGCCGCATTACCAAACCGAAAGTGACGTATCGCTATTATGTGCACGACAGCTATTTGTTTACATGCTGTCTAGGTAGTCATAGCGACCTGTACACAGACCCTGAGATAATCTAGGGAAGAGAAAAAATAGATAAACAAATGAGGGAGAGTATGGCACAAATATCTTGCTAAATGGTCATTTGACCTTCATAAGGCAAGATATATTAAAAACAATTGTAACATATATAATATCATATCAGAGGACCTCAGCATATATTGTTAATTAATAAACACAACAATTTGTATAGTAAAGAACTATATTGGAGCAAGATCAAGAAGTTGCCTTATGAAGGTCAAATGACCATTTAGCAAGATATTTGTGCCATACTCTCCCTCATTTGTTTATCTATTTTTTCTCTTCCCTTTTTTGGGGTCGAAGCAGAAGGGATCTTAAAGTTGGCTCAAAGCATCTGCTAGAGAGCCGTTGTTGATTTGACTGCTACACTGTAAGCACACTTTTGTTTTAAACTCAAGGTAAGCGCCTGGTTGTTTTTTCTATATTACATCAGAAGCACCCTGAGGGTCTTCGGCCTGTAGCCTACATCAGCCGCAGTCTGACACCCAGTGAACAGAAATACCCTGTACACAAGCTAGAGTTCCTGGCTCTCAAATGGGCGATCACAGAAAAACTCCATGATTACCTTTATGGTGTTACGTTTGAGGTAAGGACGAATAACAATCCCCTCACGTACATCAATACCTCTGCCAAATTGGATGCAGCAGGGCACCAATGGCTGGCAACCCTATGTAATTACAGATTCTCTCTGAAGTATAAGCCGGGGCCTTTGAACATTGGAGCTGACGCTCTATCGTGACGAAGTGCTACTCCCGATGATGATGAATGGGAAGAGATCCCGGGGCCAGGGATACGAGCAATGTGTAGCCATCATCAATGATCAAGTGGCCTGTCGCAGGCTATCCCAGCCGCCTACTGCGATCCAAAGGGAATGAACATAACTCACGACAAGGTCATACGATGGAAAGACCTAGTGGACTACCAAATGCGAGATCCGGTAATCAGCATAATTCAGCAAGCTGTTCAAAGAAAGAATCCAGCCTTACTGAAACGTGCTCCCAGAGACCTGATCGCGTTGCTAATGCATGAGGTGGACAAGTTTGAGATTGACAATTGCTTGCTCTGTAGGGTAGTACAATATCATCACAACTACCCTGATAGGCGACAACTGGTTCTACCCCAAAACTTAAGATACATGGTATTGAAGTCTCTACATAATGAACATGGGCATCTCAGTGTAGAGAAGACCTTTGGGTTAGTCAGAGACCGCTTCTTCTGGCCCAAGATGCGGGAAGCGGTGGAACAACACTGCCGCCGTTGTTCCCGGTGTATACAACGCAAGACCTTGCCTACCAGAGCAGCGCCCATAGCCCACCTCAAGAGTTCTGGCCCAATGGACCTAGTGTGTATGAACTTTCTGTGTATTGAGCCCGATACCCGAGGAATCTGTAACGTATTGGTCATCCCGGATCATTACACCCGGAATGCTCAGACCTTCCCCACGAAAGACCAGAAGGCCATCACAGTAGCAAAAATACTATGGGAGAAGTACTTCGTTCACTACGGTCTTCCAAACCGGCTTCACTCAGACCAAGGTCGAGATTTCGAGAGCACTCTGATCCGGGAATTACTCAAAATGTTGAATATTGCCAAATCACGGATGACTCCGTACCACCCCAAAGGAGACGCTTTGCCAGAATGATTTAATAGGACCTTGTTGGACATGTTCGGAACCCTGAAGGGTGCGCAGAAAACGGAATGAAGTCGACATGTGGAGGCTTTGGTACATGCGTACAACTGTACTCGCCATGAGTCCACTGGATTCTCCCTATACTTCCTCATGTTTGGGCAAGAGGCAAGACTGCCAGTAGATGTGCGTCTTCGAGTATCAACAGATGGGATACACAATGCTGACCATTTCAAATATGTGCAAAGACTCAAGGACAGTTTGCAGCAAGCTTACCAACAGGCTGAGAAGTCTACAGCTAAACTCAATGCTGGCAACAAAAGATGATATGACCATAAAGTCAAGTATCGGGAGCTACGTCCTGGGGGACACTGTGTTGCTTCGTAATCTGGGAGTCCCCGGAAAACATAAATTGGCAGACCGATGGAGAGATGGTGTATATGAGGTAGAGTCACAGATGCCTGTCCTCCCAGTCTATCGCATCAAAGACACCGAAGGCAGGGTAAATGTTTGGCATCGGAATCATCTTCTACCCATTCCACAAGTGGGAGACGATGAAGCAGAAATACTGGCCACACGGCTGAACGGTGAGTCCGAGTTCTCAGAGATTGGTCAAGACACTGTAAATAATTACACCAACTCTGAAACTCCTGAAGACCCTATGGAAGGACCCTGTCAAAGGGACTATTCCACTGAAGGGGCATCTCCCGGAGGAGCTACGGGTAAAGGGCCCCATAGGCCAACGCCTACTAAGGTGGCACCAACAGGCCAGCCTTTGGACCCACAGAGCCCATGCTTTGTGCCAAACAGAGACTGTTCAGAGACATTTCTCCCCTCAAGGGAAGCGGCTGAGCCTCAGGACTGTACTTATTACACCCCAGAGGGAGTTGCTGAAGAACAGCTCCGTAGGAGCCAAAGAGTAAGGTACCCTCCAAACCGGGTAACCTATGACCAAATTGGGGCACCCCATTATGAGGCTCAGCAGTGGGCTCGCAGCAAAGTGCAGTCTGTCATTGTGATGTTCAATGAAATGTACAATCTGATATAAAGCTGACGAGTGTAAGATTGTATTTTATTGTTGCATTTTTATTATATAATGATGTCATGCAAATTTTCATTATTTAACTTCTGTGTATAGTTGTTTAAGATGTGTCCAAAGCGAGTTCGTTGGGGTTTTTACCAGGGGGAGGATGTAGCCAGGTCCCCCTCTGCCTGTCGCCCCCCCTCACCTTGCTGGTGATGGCGGGTGCCGCCGAACACAGTAGCAGACCCGTCGGCGGGCTGCAGGAGTGGGGGCTGATAGGAGCGTGTGTGGGTGGTTGCTGGGGGAGCTGGTGCGGCATTGCGGCGGTGGTTGCGTGGCCGGATGCCCCCGGCGGCTCCCGTTGCAGGGCGCCGCCATGTTCTCTTGCTTCGCGCATGCTCAGTGATAGCGCGCGAACCCGGACCAACCAGAAGAGGGCTCTAATTAGAGACTACAAGTCCCATGAGCCTTAGGGGACCCCACATGATGCCAGGGAGCCAATAGGGCTGCTGTATCTCCCTGCTCACAGGGATGGATATATTTCGCAGGGTTTTGAGCCCACGTTAGTCAGGACCAGGACAAGCTAGGGGTAGGAGGTGAGTGCAGGGGTCAGTGACCCACTGCATTAGGCAAGCAGCCCCCTAGGTCACAGTTAGGTCCTGAGCCACTGTGAAGCTTGTTGTGCTATAGGGACAGGCCCCAGATAGGGACCCTGCCCCATTAGCTGTTTGATAGTCAGGGACACAGTGCTGAAGCAGTGCAGCCCTGCGAGGTGGGTTCTCGGCTCAGAACGCCACCAAAGACACAGAGACTCAAGGTGATATTATCCACGCCGGAATTCACCAAACGCAGTGGCGGAGGACGACTTCGGATCGGACGGAATCCCTGTCGTAGTCTGCGGAACCTGGGGTCGGAGCCCCGGGCAGGTATCATTTTTCAAGTGCACCAACACTGTACAGCAACGCAAGAAGCATGCCTAAAGGGTGGGGGTATCACTTGGGGACACTTACGTGGCAGAGTGGCCAAGGGCCCTGTATAGTACAATTGGACACAGTGTAGGGGTACAACGTGGTTGGGAAGGGTAATACTTCTTACTGCAGTGCCAACATTGAATGTATATGTATAGAGTATAAGTATTTCATATGTTTAGTAAAGCCAGTCCTGTTTTACACCAGTGTGATATCGTGATTATTTTCCTGTGAGGGCCTCCTCCCATTCCGTTGGGATCCCTCCCAGGTTGCACCACGAGGTAGTATATATATGTACCCCAGGCTCCCTGAGCAGAGGCTTATGCTCCTGAGAGCCATACAGGTATACACAGCAGTAGTAGCATCTGTATTCACAGGGAATACCCGTTACATATATATATATATATATATATTACCAGAAACAGGTGGTACCTCAAAGCCGGTCCATGAGATATTAGGAATTTTTAGCCGAAAGATTCTAACACGAAAAAATTTCAAGTATGACTTCTGGGTCAACAATAAAGTTGTGATGTCATCCGTTACATTACATGATGTTATCTCTGATCACAGTGCCCATTATGTTTAAAACGGCAAGTATGTGCAATGCTTCATGCAACTTCATGCAACTCACTCATGGCAGCACAACCTGGGAGGGAGCTCTCCTGTTCCAGAGAGATTTCAGGTTGTGTACATTTTGTACAGTATGCTGCAACAATACCACATACTTGCTCAAAAAGAATAATCTAAGGAATAGGGATAGTGGTGAAAGAAGAGAGGAAGTGAAGCGTGTTAAAAAAAAATAGGAAAATATAACCAAGCGAAAAACAAAATAAATCCGAGAAAGTGTGAAAGATAGAAAAAGATAGAGGGGTGGGTGTGATGTTTCCAGAAAGCAGTGACAGAGACACAGGATGATTTCAACAAAAAGTGAGCATCACGGGAAGCAGATAAAATCAGGGTGCGTTCCTGCAACGTGTTGTTGTTCTCTTTCGTTCCTAAAATAAATTGAAAGTGCTGTCAATGGAATTGTAAGTAGAGCTCTTATGTTATTTTGGGTAGTGGGGGGAAATTGCCTATCTTTTCTATTTTTGTGTACATATTGTGTTAGCCACACATTTTATTTATTTTTTCCCCTATTGAAGATTTTCCCCCTTATCTTTTTCCATAGAAGAAATGAACGAAAGAGCGAGAGGAATGAGAAAAGGAAACACAAAAACACATACTAAGCATGGCTATCGGCAGAGGCTGTGTTATTATGTGGTATATCTAGAAATTGAAGAATCAAACCAAACGTATGAATGTTTTGCCAATAAATGTGCATATTCGTGAAAGCTTATCCAAGTTTTACCTGCATGTTTTCTACATCCCACCCACATACATTCACCATCCCACCCGCATACGTTCTCCATCTCACCTGCATATGTTCTCCATCCCACCCGCATACACACTCCATCTCACCTGCATACATTCTCCAACTCACCGCAAAACTGTGTATATAGTAAAATATAGTATGACCATATTTAAGAGCCAGTTCAGCATCCATTCACAGCGTGTAGTCCTGACTGAAGAATCTGATGGGTTTCTGTCTCAACCTGTAACGATGCGCTCACCATAAACAAGGCTTGACCGCGAAGCCGAGGTGGGGATTTGATAAACACCAATCTACAGCCGCGTGGGCGCATCTGGAGAGTAGATTGGTCGAGGTAGCAGGGTCGGGGTAGGAGAAGTCAGGATGGTATAGGATACTTGCCGAGGTCTGGAAAGGAGAGGTACGAAACGGTGCAGGTACTAGCCAAGGTCGGGCATGGAGGGTTGCGGATCGTCGTGGGTAAGCCATGGTCAGGAGCGGAGAGGTATGGATCATCGTTGGTAAGCCGGTTCGGGAGTGGAGAAGTACAGAATCCAAAAACAAGCAAGGTCAGAAACTCTGGACAAAACAGGCAAGGCACTGTAGTGAACACAGTGCACATACACAAGGTTATGCTCAGCCGATGTGCCAGAGGGCAGGCTGAGCATATATAGGGAGAACAGTCCAATGAGGAGGGAGCATACTCCCTAGTTAGCTTGGCTATGGTTGGCTGCTGGAAAACACGGGTGAATCCTATTGTGCAGCGGAACAAGATTGATTTTGCGCGCGTGCGTGGGTGCCGTGCATAGTGGGTGCGCGCTGCGCGACAATGACGTCACCGCGCAAGCGAAGCCTGAAGGCGGGGCCAGCGGAGGTGGCATTAGAAGCCGAGTGAGATCTGCGCATGCCCCTAGGAGGAACTCTGGCAATGGTTGGTCTTTGAGATGTGCTGCAGGAGGCAGCAGATGCAGGGCACCCGATCATGGGTGTAGGTGAGTAGAGAGCGCACCGAGAGGGGCGCGGATGATGGATCCTTACACAACCACTGTAACAGGTGGTGCTTAGGGTAACCTGTCCTAGCTCTTTTTCTCACCCTAAGGAGTGATTGAGTTGCTGTTATCATCAGTATCTGTGGACACTATATTGCACATACCGTACATATAGTGGTTAGGCTTAGACATAGGGTACTCCTGATTTTCCGAAGTGGGTAAATAGTCTGGGTTCTGCAGTCCCAGCACTCCCTCTGGAAAAAGAGGTTATGATCTGTCAAAACAGTATAGAGCACAAAATAATACAGTCAGTATGGGAGTGGAATAGTGTTAGTACCCAGTAACAATGCCAGGTGCAACAAATGAGTGACTAGCCACAAGGAAAATGGAAAAACATGTACTGTTTAGAAGGCTTGTTAACAAACTGACACCTTGTTTACCAAAACCATTTCAAAATAAGTTTCTTGAAGAGTGAGTTCAGAAAGTACAGTATGATCTGAGCCCTTCCAAACTCCCACTGTTTGAATCACTCGGACACAGCGGCATGGCCCTATCTCCTTGTCCGATGGGAAAACTAGGCAAAATCTATTTTTTGTTCAGCCTCAGGCTCAGCAAGGAAACGTTCACAACTGCTTCCCAGCATGCTTTGCACATCCCCCACCCCCTCATGCTGGGTGAAGAGGGAGGTTTTAAAAACACAGTAAAATAAACAATAAACATGAGAGCAAAAAAAAACCTTCAGAACCAAAATACCATGGCTAGTAAACATCTCTAGTTATTGTTTCCATTTGAATTCCTGCAACGCACAGTATTATGCTGTTTCTGTGGAAAATGTTTCTACAATCATTCTAAAATGCTGCGCGGAATTTCATGGTTAATTCCTTAATACAATTTATTTTTCTTACTTTTTTTAAAATTCGTCCTAAAATAGAGCTTTCTTTATTGTAAGATTAGATGGCAAAATAAAAACCTGATATCATGACAAGAATAACCCACAGTAACTAAAATAACAGAAACTTGTCTTGTCTTTTTGCCTAAAGATTGGAGTTATTTTGTATTTGTTACTATACAGTACCTCAATAATACAACAAAAGACAGAGGTGCCCAATGCTACATCCAATTGACAAAACATGCAAAGTAATAAGTATAAAGTTTAAATAATTCAATAATAATAATATTTACTTGGTTATTAAGGTAAACCCTTTGGCCAAAGCGTCATAAGCCTGCATACCACGTCAAGGTATAACCAAATCTATAACCAAAATTAATGCAGGTCCTACACTACACTGTGAACCCTTCCCTTTACCTCTGTATGAGGAGAAAGAACCATAGTAGATCCTGTTCTTTGCAGCAAAGTGAAAAGACCTCCCAAGTTAAAAAGGTGAGGAGAACAGGACATACTATGGTTCTTTCCCCTCATACAGAGGTAAAAGGAAGGGTTCACAGTGTAGTGTAGGACCTGCATTAATTTTGGTTATACCTTGACGAGTTATGCAGGCTTATGACGCTTTGGCATTGTTATCATTGTTATCATCCTACTGTATACTGTATGTGTTTATACTGACTAGATGTGTCTACTGGATCTCTGTACATTTAATATGAAAAACATACTTCTCACTTCTCTAAGTTGCTCGGGTTACAATGGCAAATAATGAGTTCACTCAAATGGACAGACAGGACACTTTCTAATTTGTAAGTTAAATTAAATATAAACTGATGACTCCTGTCTTGTTCACATTTCTTAACTCTGGAGTTCTTTTAATTAAATTGCAGGCACCTTCCATGTATTCGGTATCTTTATAACAAAACAACGTATTTTTTTATGGACAAATCTGAACAAACAAGCTACGTTTATGTGCCATTTTTTTATTTTTTTATTTTAAATAAATAAAAAAGAAAAGTCGGGAAGGCAGGAGGCATAAAAGATATCTGAAGGAAGTGTACATTGCATAGCCCAGGGTGTTAGATTGCATTATGCCTTCCAGCAATATGTCTAGCACCCAAAGTAAAAAGCCTTCTCCATGGCTCACTGCCAAACACCTGCTGTAGCTGTTCAAATTGATCCCAGTTTAACAATGATAACATTTAATAATGTACTACTTTTGAGACTGCCAAAAGCAACATGTAAAGCATCTTCCTGTCAGTTATTGGAACGAGAGCATCTTAGTATTAATGTAACTTATAGACAGAATGGCAGGGGCCGCCCGGGGGGTCAGCCCCGCCCGCAGTGATTCCCCTTGCCAGCATATTCAATTTTTATTGCTGTATATTTGTTTTTCATTTATTTTGCCATTCTTACATTGTCTTGTATCATTTTGAAGAAAAATAAATGTTGTCATCGTATTATATTGTTTGGAATTTGGAATGTGTAAGTTTTATCATATTCTCTCCAGGGAATTTGTGCACCCACAGTTTACCTCTACAGTAAGGTAATTATGATACTGGCTTTGTCCAGTTTTTTTTTTGCACTACTCACATAAGCATATGCTTTATTTAACCCCATTTAGGGCTTTTTTACATTTTATCTCTAGTCCATGGGACAATTATTACATATATTCAGTGCAGGCCCCTGCATACGGTTATGCCTTGACGTGGTAGGTCTGGTCCCAGACCACACTTGTCAGGGTCTCACAGCACTGCAGCTGTGTCCCTGAACTTAACACACCACTAAGGGGCAAGGTCCCTAACTGAAGGGGCCTTCCCTACAGCAGCCACAAACTAAGATGAGTAGGGGCCTAACTGGAGCCTAGGGGGGTCTCTGACCAAGTGCAGGGGCCACTTGCTCCCCGCACATATACACCCTCCCCTGTCCATGTCCCAGCTCCTACTGATGTCCTTTCCCAGCGCACAAATGTATCTCTCTGCAGGGGAATCTGTAAGCCCTATTGGCTGACTTGGGTCAGGTGTGTGCATGCCCCTATGCATCCTGGGGCTTTTAGTGCCTTGCGGACCTCCTTTCTATTGGGGTCGCGTGCACTGCGCATGCGCAAACTTGTAATGGCTGTCGCAGGCTCTGTCTGCGCATGCGCGAACTCTGAGAGGCCCTGCGCTACGGAGCCCCACTTCTGCGCATACGTGACACCATGTACCTGCGATCGCGCCACTCTTAACATGGCCGCCAGTCTCCTGGAGCTATACTGCGAATGCACGACATCACTGCCATGCGCGACCTCATACAAGATGGCGGCGCCTTGTAGCAGATGCCACCGAGAGCCCCCGGCGACGCGCTCGGCCCCGCAGCTCACCGACATGCCGCGGGGTTCCCCGTTCTCTGGCGGAGGTAAGGGGGGCAAGGGGGAACCCTGCTACACTTAGATTCTTAATGAACTTCACAGTTGTCTGTCTTTCAAGGCACTACAATCCTGCGCCTCTCCCTAGATGCGAACACTGTTTCAACCCATGTTCACCTCTTCCTTTATTATTGATGTTGCAATCCGGAGATACAGTACCAGCCTCCATATTCATAGACGTTTTACTGATATAAGATGACTACCGCTTTTCCTATAGAAGTCAACTGGTTGAATCTTGAGTGATAAATGCTTATTTTAGCATTTCTAATGAGAATTACGAATATTTGTAATATTTTGTAATATTTAAGAGTTACTGGACATGGGGTTTTTTTTTTTTTAATTCTGCTATGTGGGACTGCCAACGTTTTTCCCTACAAGCCTCCTTTGACAGTCATATTTTCAATTAAACATTTGTTGTTTGACAAACATGACTACATTGTCTCCCCTAATTGAGTCATTTTATATAAGCAAAATCAGCCTTGTAGGCTGCTTTCAGACGGAAATCCCCATTGAAGTCTATGGGGAGAGGTCAGTCAAGGTCATGCGCAGAAAGCATGTAAGGGAGTATTTGGAAATAAATTAGAAGATATACGGAGGGGAAAAGTCATGGAGTGTTTACATATCACAATCTTTCTATGTTTTAGATTTCCCATAACAGAGGATGTCAGTGGAATTCAATTCTATTAAATGTCAAAGGGCCACAAACAAAAACAAACAGATTATAGTGAATCTACGAGCTGTGAGCCATTAAATAGTTATTCCAAGACAGGATGAAACTCAGTGACCCACCAGTGAGAAAAAAATTCAGATCAGGGCTTCTGTTGCACATGGCTGGAATTAAATTACACATTTTCAAAGCTTCAAACATCTAACCTAAATTATGTTATCTCCTACTTTAAATTAACCCACTCTTTCCCAGTTTGCTACAACATGCAATGAATCTTAGATAGAAATACTTCCATTATAGGTGAGGGGGTTTTGTTGCAGTAACAAATTGAGATCTGCAATATCTGCCATCTTTTAATTTATTTTACATGTTTTTACATTTTTCACAAATGCATACATTTTTCTTATAGTACTGTACACGTAAAGTGTTTAACACCTGTTAACATCTTATAGCCAAAATAGGTGTAACCCCGCGTATCTCTAGGCCCCAGACTGATCCCTATTCCTGAGGTGGGTGGCTGAGTCCTTTATTGATAACCACTACGCCACACGTGGCTGAGGTCAGACAGCGGGAAATAAGTACACAGCGTTTGCAATTTAACAGCTTTTATATGACAGTTACTAATACTTAAAACCACAGTGATCCTCAACAAAGGATCACTATACATGTAATACAGCTTATACCACAACAATACATACATGCGGCATGGGTGTGTGGTAGTTAGAAGATGGCTACCCAATCCTGGGAATAAGGAACTATATAAATGGTGCTGGCACACCGTTGGAGGTCTTAATGCACTAAAATGTTGCAGCTTGTACTTCACAAAGATGCTTCGGTACCACTATTAACTGCAACCATTGAGGGTCACCTCCGATGGCGATCGACACTCTGTGTGCTTTTCGGTGTGGATCTGCTGGGCCCTGCTGCACCAGGTACTGCTCTCCCTCCAGTGGATCTCCACACACTTGGTAAAACCTGGAGGCATTCAGGCTTGTGCAGATCTGAATCCACGTGGCATGGCTACCCCTCCTAAAGGCTCCTCTCCCTCATCATCCCACCTCTTCCACAGCCTTTGTCATTGGCTGAAATTATGTCCATCACCAGTCACATTTCCGTAGCACACTGGAGAGGAACCTGCCAGGGGCAGTGTGAATGTGCTGCTTACAGAACACAGGGGTTACATAGGCTATACAGTAAAAAGCTACCGTTTTTACTAATACAACATCAAAACTATTTTGTACAACAAACATCCATATTTTACATGTTTCTCACATTACTGTCAATTGATCTATTTAAGGTTATACTTTGGAAAAGTGACCCAGTTCCTCCACTCATTTTCATTTTTCAAATTGTGAAAATGCTGTAATAGAATCTGTTTATATCCATGGCTACTTTAGAGATGAAGTACAACAGATTATTTGCATGTAAAGTTATCTTTGATAGGATCAACATGAACCTTTCTAATTGCTGTATATACGTACAACATAAAAGTCTGTTTTGCAGCCAATTTGGCCATTTCCTTTGATCACAGGTGTGTCCTGAAATAGAAACATACAAAAGGAGGCACAGAATCCTCCTCAAAGATCCTCATTGGCTGCACACAAGGCTAGGAGTAAATAACAAGGTTTAAATACCAGATATATAAATGTGGTTCAGTTAGCCCTTTGGTAGAGGTAAGCAATCGCTCCCAACATTGTGAGAGGACGATTGCCACTAAAAGCCATGTGGCAAAAATAATAAATCATTTATTAATATACAAAATGACACACAACATAAAGCGCACGCTCTAAACTAACTTTAAAAACAATTAAAATGTAAATGTAACGGGGGACAGTCACATGTGTAGCGATCAGGAGCACTTACCATCTAAATCATGAGTAGGTTCACTCAGCACACAAATGGTTAATAGAGAGTAAGACAAATGACTACTACTGAGTTAGTCTCTACTCTCGATGGTACATTGATGTGTGCAGGCTATGGTGTAAGGTTAATACCACAATAACAGGATTAACGTGGGCTTCCAGATGCAGCCAAACACTCAATTATCACTTTAGCTCTGTTTGAGTACTCCCACTGAGCCTGCCGCACAATGCCACTCCACAAGCCGTCAGAGAAAAATATGCTGCACAGACCTGGTCACTCACACAGCAGGGCATCTACACATGTTTCTAATCTAGATACATCCGTGCACAGTGAATATTAGGTAACCCGCAGTTCTAATACACAGCAGGGCCCCAACACGTTAATTCTGATCCAGATCAGTATGTATTTGCTGTGTAATACATAGCCCGCAACTTCCATTGGGAAGGACTGATCTCACCCGATTACTGCCTCCTCCACGACGTTATGCTATGTACCACGAACCCCCTGGATGTTGTTATAACTACTGTGCAGATGTATTGTGGATACTAATAATGGATGGATTTTGAAGTGTATGATGGTGTAGGAATGTTATAATAAATACTGTCTGCCCGAAAGGTCAATACGGACATAACAATATGCTATATACCAGGTGACCCCCCTAGATCTTTATGGTCTACCCATTCTTCCCACACAGTGAGCAGCATGCTTCATATGAAAGAGGTATATATGTAGCCCTCATTCAGGCCCATGGGGCTAAGTGTTTGCAATGTGTAGATCCACTTGCATTCTGTCTGCAAAAGGATCTTGTTCCAATCACCCTTACGTTGACCCCAAGGGATGTGTTCGATACCAATGAACACCAGTTTTTCGCTGTTCCCGTCATGTTCACTCGTCACATGTCGCGCAAGTGGGGTATCTTTCACATTCCTTATGGATCCCAGGTGTTTGAGTATTCTGGTTTTAAATTGTCTGAAGGTCTTCCCTACATACAATTTTCCGCAGGAACAAATAATCAAGTAGATAACCCCCTCTGTAGTGCAATTAATGTATTCCTTGATTTTGAATACATGTGTTTTACTTGAGTCTGAAAACTCTGTAGTTCTGGGTACGAATTTGCAAGCTTTACACCTACCGCAGGCATATGAGCCTTTTGGTTTCTGATCTAGCCAAGTACCCCTTTGTTTAATCTGAAAATGACTTCTCACTAGGATGTCTTTTAGATTGCGACTCCTCCTACTAGTGAGTTTGGGGCTTGTTGATAACGCCCCTTTCAGGTCATCATCATCTAGGAGGATGTGCCAATGTTTATTTAGGATACGATAAATCGAACCCCATTGGTCACTGAAAGTACCAATGAATCGTATGGGTTTGTATCCATCTCCTAGGTTCCCCGGGTTAGTAGTGGCTAGAAGTTGCGTCCTAGGTGTATGTAATGCCCTGTTGTAGGCTCTTACCAGGCTACCCTTTGAATGTCCACGTTCTAGGAATCTGTTTGTTAGTAAATTGGCTTGTTCTTTAAACTCAGGGAGAGTCGAGCAGTTACGCCGAACCCGTAGGAATTGGCCTATCAGGATGGGATCTGCGCTTTATGTTGTGTGTCATTTTGTATATTAATAAATGATTTATTATTTTTGCCACATGGCTTTTAGTGGCAATTGTCCTCTCACAATGTTGGGAGCGATTGCTTACCTCTACCGAATGGCTAACTGAACCACATTTATATATCTGGTATTTAAACCTTGTTATTTACTCCTAGCCTTGTGTGCAGCCAATGAGGATGTTTGAGGAGGATTCTGTGCCTCCTTTTGTATGTTTCTGTTTGTTCACACTATCCTATTTGCACCGGCAGGATAACCATACATATACTAAGATTTAATATATAACTGCATAGTAAGGTGAGCGGTAGATCACAAGTTATGTATACGTGTCCTGAAATAGACCAATAATTTCATATTTGGATATAGAAATGTGTAATATGGTTCGGGAAACTTCCATGGAATTATTAAAGTAATTCACGAAATCGTAAAGCTCTGCAAAAGGCCCAAACATATTATGGTTTTTATGTGCAAAACTCACCAGATTTCCCAAACTCCTACAAAAAAAAAGCTGCTGTTTGAGTAATATAGTTTTATTTTGTCCTTTTTTGTGAAATTTCATATTTTCAATTTTTTCACAAAACATGAATTTCCAAAATTTGCTTGGGTTGTAAATGAGCCCGAGGGTTTTTCCTGTATCCCCTGAAAATGGTTTTAAATGACAACATTTACTGAAGAAGAACTTCCAACCGGCCTGTAAAGTGGCACCCTATGGAGGATGGGGCATGGAGAGGGCAGGTGGCCCAGAAAATTGTCACCACTGGAACCTACGTTTCTCTTGTTCTGCCCATGTCACCACCGAAAACTTCTACAGTGGGGAAGCACTCCTGCAGCACCCACTATGGGCCAAAGAGGGCGAACCTGCCGGGTGACGTCATAGCCGCGCCCCGCCACACACAGCCTGTCTTTCACCCTGCAGCTCACTGCAGACCGGGGATATCAGCTGCACGTGCCACCATCCTGGCAGGCGCGCGTGCAGCACTTACACCTTAGTACTACACGGGACAGACCTCTTAATGTGCTTTCCTCACTTCTCAGCTCGTTTAACACATTCCGTCATAAGCGGTCATTGACTTGAATAGCAGCTAAAGCAAGATTGCTGTGTGATGCCTGTTATCGGAAGTTAGTGAATCTCCCCATTTTAAAGCAGAAATTCCCCAAATATCAATGTCCAAACCTTTTGTTAACCAACCTTAAAGCTGGAAAAAGGGATTATGATACTTTTATACTACGCTTCCCCTGAGTGTCTGTGCTTGGTGCAAAGCTGGCTGGCTATGAATTGGTCAACAGGAAACTACACTCAACACAAGTGTTTAAAAACTGTATATAATTTTGTATATAATATCTACTGTATATTTAAATCATTATTATACTTAACTACATTTAAATATAAACACAGTAATTGCAGTGATGTGGGACCATTACACTGTGTATACTACAGTATTGGAGCTTCTAGCCCCGGATCCAGCTCAGCTGAACCCGAACGCTACTTAGCTGTATTTTCGCACTGTCAGGTGGATTTTCAACTCCTGTATCAACACAGCCATACAGGGACAGAGTGGAAGCAAAGTTGGGCCTGATTTTGTTGAGTATGGGGGAGATGGAAAGGGACATTTCTGGTCCCTACTGTATTCTATTCTAGACCCACAGCAGCAGTAGATAGCAAGACATCTGGAGGCACCCTCTCCACCCTTGTGTCTCCATGCTATACCCTGATGTTACAGAACATCACAGATGAGGAGGACATTTTGGCTACGATCCTCCTGATGGAGGGAGAGACCTGCAGGACAGTGTCATCCCAGAGCAGTTAGCCATGCCTGCTTTTCAAAGCCCACCAGCGACACCGCAGAGGCAAAGACCACTGATCATCCGTGGAAATGCAGTAGGTGACATTCCGCTTTATGTTATACCAATGGAAACTCTGTAAAAATATGTAACAAACTACGAAGGCCAGCTGCATCGATTTGCCCTGATCATTTTCAAACACAATGTCAGTTTTGAGCAATATTCTCAATAGTGCAAACATGTGAACTTTGATGGCACGAGGGAGAAGAGGTCAATTCCCATCAATTTGAGGAGACCCGTTGTAGACAAATTGAAGCAGCTTAAAATGAGCACTGCACAATTCAAGACAATCAAAGACAGCATCCATGCACTTTTGCTGCCTCAGAGGACTCTGGGCTGGAGTCTTCCAAGCGAAGAAGACGAATTTATGAACTAAAAAAATAAAGTTTTGCAGAAATGTTTTTAATGTAATACATACAGTTTTACAAAAAATGTTTTTAGTTAAGTACTTTATTGTAGTCATTATTTAATTCTTGTTTTGAAGGTTTGGCAGGCTGATGATAACTCTTGTTTTCGTGCAAGAAAAACACCCAGTGACACTGCCGGGTAATGTACTGTACTGTAGTTCATGCATCTACAGCATGTTCTTCTCTAAATAACATTCTCACAATTATTTAAGATTTGAACATGTAAAAGAGACAGCAAGAAGATGTCAGTTGAAGAAGATAATTTTTTTATTATTTCAAAAATTGCTATTATAGTCATTGCTTAATTCTTGTTTTCATTCTTGTTTTGCAGGCTTGGAGGGCTGGTGACAACACGGTGTTTGTGCAGCAAACACACCCAGTGATACTGTCAGGTAACGCACAGTACAGTATTGTACAGTAATTCATGCATTCACAGTATTTTCTTCTCTATGTAACATTCTCACAATTATTTAACATGTTAACTTGTGAGACAGAAATAAGAAGATGTCAGTTGTCGGTTGAAGAAGATTGTATTATTTATAAAAATTCCAATTGTTGTCATTGTTTAATTCTTGTTTACATTCATGTTTTGCAGGTTTGGCAGGCTGATGAGCATCAACACCTTGTCCATGCAGGAAACACATCCAGCGATACTGTCAGGTAATATTATGTAATTCATGCATCTCTATATTTTTGTTGTCCATACCTGTACTGCGCATACAGTTCTTATACACTGTACACCTCGCATGTGCAGAAATTCAATGACAAGCATTTACGTTTCAACCAGGTCCCATAGAAACACTGTACTGTACCACACAATGTAATTCATGCACGACACCACTGTATTTCTTCTTGATTAGTAATATACAACATTCTCTATTTACAGGTGAAAGTGTCCAAGAGCCAGCCCGAAGAAGATGCAGATTGAAGAATATTGTACATTTGGAAGAAGATCGAAGAAATTTGTATTATTGTATTTTCCCAAAGTCATTTACTGTAATCTACTGTAATAAAAAAATGATTTCATATTTTAAAAAAGTCATCTGAAGTTTTTAGGAGTATAAGTGGTGGGTCACATTTAAATATATGGGATCTCGTATCGTACAAAATGAACAGGAATAAAGGACTGATTACAATGCATTTAGAGTTTAAGACACTAAAATACTAGCGCCGACTACATTTCTGAAGAGTATTGCAACCAACGCTAAAACTCAATTTTCCCGCACTCAAGTCATTTTCGAGCATCCAGAAAAAAATCCGGGGGACGCTGACACACTCCTATCCATGCTATATCTATAACTGCAAAGCATACAGTTTCTCAACAACCGACCTTAATCAAGTTTAGTAAAGTTGCCCGGCACACAAATGGATTTAGGAGTATGTAATCCACATGGAAAGAACTTGCAATAAGAATCAATAGAACTGTTGCAGGGTACATGCAACTACACACGTGGGTTTCTTGACAAGGCTTATTTATTTAGCCTTAAAAGATATACAGCACACAAAACAAAAATAGCTTTACATCAGCAAACAAAAAGAAAAATGGCTTTTTCTTCAGCAGACAAAGCAAAACAGTTTCTCTTTAGCAGACAGTGTTAAAATCAGGCAGTTACCCCTTTTCTATGCAGGAGACAGACAGTTCATAATTCATGTACTTTGATAACAGACCTTGTTTCAGTAATCTCTGCAGTAGCTTACTCCTCTCTCCTCAACAGCCAGCACCATGTGTCTACAGCCTGGGTTTTTAACACACCTTGATAAGGCAGCTGGGATCCAACTAATTGTCTTGAGGTTCCCAGCTGAAGTTAACCTAGTCAGTGCTGCACTGCAGACTTTTTCCAGGCATATAGCTGGTGGCTTTTATTTACCCTGTCACATTCCTCCCCTGTTAGTGTGTGGCTGGGGCTACGCACGGCTGAAGCCCGACTATCCACCCCTTCTCTAGAAAAGAAATCAGCATTTGCGTTCTCTTTCCCGGCCTGTGCTGAATCTCAAATGAGAAGGGTTGGAGGGCCATATACCACCTAGTCAACCTAGCATTGGAATCCTTCATACTATTTAACCACTAAAGTGGAGCATGATCCGTCACCAAAGTAAAATGGACTCCTGCCAGGTAATGCCTCAAAGCCTCTATTGCCGACTTTACTGCGAGGCACTTCTTCTCAATCACTGAGTAGTTTTTTTCCCTCGGGAACAATTTCCTACTCAGGAAAAGGATAGGGTGTTCAACTCCCTCAAACTGTTGTGACAACACTGCCCCTAGCCCTATCTCTGATGCATCTGTGTGCACTATAAAAGGGCTGTTGAAGTCCGGGCTTCTAAGGATGGGACCCTCTGATAGACACCTTTTTATGTCCTCAAAGGCTTTCTGACCATAACACTTGTGATGGGGCACACTTTTTTGTGAGGTCCGTTAAAGGGGCTGCCACTTCCGAATAGTTGGGGATGAACCGCCGGTAGTACCCTGCTAAACCCAGCAGAGAGCGTACCTGCGTTTTTGTTTGGGGGGTCGGAACTTCTTTTAGGGCAACTACCTTGTCGGCTAGTGGCCTTACTTTTCCACCTCCCACTGCATACCCTAAGTATTTAGTTTCCGCCTTACCCAGGGCACATTTCTTAGGGTTGGCTGTGAGCCCTGCCTCTCTTAGAGATTTGAGGACCGCTTTCAGCCTATTTAGATGGGCCCGCCAGTGTTTACTATAAATGACAATATCATCTAGGTAGGCTGCGGCATAATTCCTATGGGGCCTCAGTACCTTATCGATGAGAGTCTGAAATGTGGCTGGGGCTCCATGCAGTCCAAATGGCATTGTTACAAACTGGTATAAACCTATGGGAGTGGCAAAGGCTGTTTTGCATTTGGACTTTTCCTCTAAGGGTATTTGCCAGTATCCTTTTGTCAAGTCCAGCGTGGATATATATTCCGCGTTACCAAGGGCGTCAATTAATTCATCCAACCTTGGCATTGGATATGCGTCAAACTTGGATACCGCATTGACCTTTCGGAGGTCCACACAAAATCTTACCTTCCCATCGGGTTTAGGAACCATAATTAGTGGACTACACCACTCACTGCATGATTCCTCAATCACTCCTAAGTGTAACATTTCTTGTACCTCCTTCTCTACCATAGCCCTACAACTTTCAGGCAACCTATAAGGACGGGAACGTACTTTTACCCCAGGTGCTGTCTTGATCGCATGGGAAATTAAGTTAGTTTGTCCTGGTAAGTCAGAAAAAACATCATGGAATTGTGTAATTACTGCTAACAAATCCCCTTTTTGTTCAGAGGACAACTGTTTACCCATTGGGATTTTATCGTCACTCACGATGTTCTCCCGTGGAGGTTGAGGACCCAAGTCCGTTTCCTCCTCCACCGGGTGGATGAATAGAGACCGCTGCATCTTCCAGGGTTTCAGCAAGTTCACATGGTAAATTTGTTTACACTTCCTGGACCCTGGTTGAGCGATCTCGTAATCCACATCACCCGTACGGCGGAGTACTTCAAATGGGCCCTGCCATTTGGCCAGGAGTTTACTCTCGCAACTGGGTAACAATAACATCACCTGGTCTCCTGGGTGAAACACTCTCATGCGAGCATTCTGATTGTAATGTCTCTCCTGACTGTCCTGGGCTGATCTAAGATTCTCCCTGGCAAAATGGCCGACCACATCTAGGCGCTTCCTAAGGTCTAGTACATATTGCAGGGTATTCTTAGAAGGGGACTGCTGTTCCTCCCAGGACTCCTTTAGGAGGTCTAGGATATCCCTTTTAGAGTTTGGTTAAATCTTTCCACCAATCCATCAGTCTGTGGATGGTAGACCGATGTACGAACAGACTTGACCTCTAGTAACTTTAAGACATCCTGCATCAGTTTAGCCATGAAATTTGTACCTTGGTCTGTCAGCATAACCTGGGGAAGTCCAACCCGTGAGAACAGCTCCAACAACTTGTTGGCTACTTGCTTCGCCGTTGCTGTTCTCAGGGGAAACGCCTCAGGATATCTTGCTGCATAATCAACAATTACAAGGATAAACCTGTGCCCTTTCGAAGAAGGTTCTAGAGGTCCTACCAAGTCTACCCCAATCCTCTCAAAGGGAACTGACACCAAGGGTAGAGGAACCAAAGGGGCTGGTTTTTGTCCCTTTGGACTAGTTAACTGGCACTCCGGACATGCCGCACATAACTTAGCAATATCTCTATGCATCCCTGGCCAATAGAATCGGGACGAAATACGGTCCAATGTTTTATCCCTACCCAGGCGACCACCCGAAGGGACAGTATGGGCTAGAGTGAACACAGATTTAACAAACGCCTTGGGAACCAATATCTGTCTGGTGACCTCCCCTGTTTGTGTCTGCCTATTCACCCTATATAGGATATCATTTGATAGCTCAAAATGGGGGAATACTATCACCCCCTGTGCATCTAAAATCTGCTCATCAATTTTCACCACCTTGTCATACTGTCTAGCAAGGACTGGGTCTTCCCTTTGCTTCTGGTGAAAGTAAGGGAGGTACAGGTCTGGTAAATCTCCAGGGCCCATATCCTCCTCCCTTTGGCCATCTCCAGCCATCACTTGTGACCTCTGACTACTAGAATGGTCACCTTTAGACCCAGATTTCTGTAACCAGTCTTGTTTGTCAGAGCGTTTTTGCTTCCGAGTCTTTTGAACCCGGTGTCTACTGGGAAAAAGGTCCGCTGAGAAGGGGAACAGTTTGCCAGGGTTCTCCTGAGCCATAGAAGGGGGCTCCTCGTGAGAGACTGGAGCCATTAGGTCTGAAAGAAAGGCCAGTCCCGGCCGAGCACAACGGGGGCAGGGAGCCAAGGAGCGACTCCTACTTCGAGGTAAGCCTCCTGCCCTTTTACCTGTAGCTGGATTTTGGCCGTCGGATAGCGTTTTACATCGCCGTGTATACATTCTATACTCCATGTGGAGTCAAAAAAACACACGTTAGGCGGTACCAGTTCCTGGAGGACCAGAGTTTTCCCAGAGCCCGAATCTACAAGGGCCTGGACGGTTTTTCCCCCAATCAGGTCTGGAAGTAGCAAGGGCTTGTAATTTTCTCCAGTGAAGGCCGAGGCGACGGTCCTGCTGAATGAACAATCCATCAGTGGACAGTCCACATACCGGTGGCCTTGTTCTCCGCAGGCGGAACATGGAGAGGGTTCCCTCACAGGAGGGGGCTGTGGATAGTGATCCGCTGGACCGGATACTGGAGACCAGGCATCTGGTGGGTCCTGTGGGTGACGTCCTCGGAAGTTCCTCTCCTTTTGCGACGAGTCGACATCAGGAAGGAGATGAGAGTCTCGGTGGGGACCAGCATTTGGACTCCGTCTTTGCTGGAACGACTGCTCCTTCCGTTGGATTTGGCGGTTGCGTATGGACGCGCCGTAGGTTCCCCGTTGATCCGATCTCCCTCTTTGGGCATCCGCAAGTGCCGGTGGAGTCAGGTCCTGGACACTCGCCTGCTGCTCAGCCCCAAGGAAGTTCTCCACGAGTCGGACCGCCAAAGCTAGGGTTTCAGCAGCGTGGAGTTTTACCCATGAGCGTGCAGAAGGGGTTATTATTTGTAGAAATTGTTCCAAAACCACCTGCTCAAGAATTGCCTCCTTAGTGCACTCCTCGGGTTGTATCCAGCATGTACACAAGTCCAATAACCGCTGTGCGAGGACCCGGGGTCTCATCTTAGCGGTGTACTTCATGTTCCGGAACTGCCTGCCGGTAAGTCTCTGGGGTCAGACTAAGCGATCCAGTATGGCGGCTTTACTTGTCAGTAGTCCATTGCCTGATCTGTAGGGAGGCCCTAGTATGAGGCCTGGGCTCTTTTCCTATGAGGAGCGGGGCCAAGCAGTTGCCCAGCGATCTGCAGCCCAGCCCTGAGCTTCGGCGACTCTTTCATGTCAGTAAAAAAGCCTCTGGATCCTCGTTCGGAGCCATTTTCCTCAGGAGTATCGGGGGTTTCTTGCAAGTTCTGGACTGGCAGACCCCTGAATTGGGTCAGCAGCTTGGCCATTCGCCTCCTGTGCTGCCTGCTGCTGGCTACGAGCTGGTTTGCTGCTGCAAAAGTCTTTCATCTCTCCTGCTTGCACCGGGCCTGCTCCTGCAATCTTGTCCCTGCTGTTTGGCTGCTCGCACAAAAACACTTAAAAAAATTCTTCCATTTTTTCATTCTTGTGTGTATGTTGTTGTGTGTGGCCCTTAACTGCAGGGCCTTTCAAATCTGACTTCTGACACCATATGTTGCAGGGTACATGCAACTACCCGTGGGTTTCTTGACAAGGTTTATTTATTTAGCCTTGAAGATATACAGCACACAAAACAAAATAGCTTTTCATCAGCAAACAAAAAGAAAAATGGCTTTTTCTTCAGCAGACAAAACAAAACAGTTTCTCTTTAGCAGACAGTGTTAAATCAGGCAGCTACCCCTTTTCTATGCAGGAGACAGCGTTCATAATTCATGTACTTTGATAACAGACCTTGTTTCAGTAATCTCTGCAGTAGCTTACTCCTCTCTCCTCACAAATCCACACCATGTGTCTACAGCCTGGGTTTTTAACACACCTTGATTAGGCAGCTGGGATCCAACTAATTGTCTTGAGGTTCCCAGCTGAAGTTAACCTAGTCAGTGCTGCACTGCAGACTAGACATAGGTTTTCCAGGCATATAGCTGGTGGCTTTTATTTACCCTGTCACAAGAACTAACATCCAAATGCAGCATTTGGTCAATCTTCTCCCTAGAGTGACAGTGGAAAAGTGGGACCTCGCAAAATACGCGTCTTTAGAGCAGCATGGCTTTCAGTTCTGAAATAGTCCTGGCCAGTAAGTTTATAACAGTGGGTCCCTAGGAGCAGCAACACTGCCTGTACGTACAGCTCAGCAAGTCCTCTCTGCTTTGCATCCAGGTTTCGAATCTGCAAAAAGGTAGAAACAAACTCCAAAGAGAAGGTTTAATGAGAGCACCTTATTGAATGCACTCAGTGCTCATTAGAATATTGGAATGAGGGATTATTGATTAGGATAAAACATAGCTTTTAATACTATACTTATTAAAATATATACAGAAATATACAAAAAAGTTATTGAAAAAGCAACACACACAAAACCACAAATATGTGAATCCAAAAGTGCACCACTTCTACAGTGAGATGCATGCTATGGATAGCTTCATGGCAAGACACTGTCATGGACTCCTCTATAGTAAAAAATTAATCCATAGGGTGGACTAGAGAAAGTAAATCTAGTTCCTCTGTAATTTGGAAACCATGTTCTGTTTCATAGTCCCTAAGGCAAAGAAAACCTTCTGAGCAGAACAGTGAGTCAGTGACAGAGCTTCACTGATGATAGTGATGTGTCATTTAAAAATAAAACACTGTATGGTACCATAGAGAGATGGTCTTTACCTCCCTCCTCTCCATCTTAATAGTGTAGTGACGAAGAGAAGTTGGGATATTTGGGAAAAAAGGTTGGAGAGGTATAGATCCCTAAACGTAAGAGTGTAGCATTGGATATGCCTATCATGTTAGTACCAAAAGTGCAGAGTATTATAACACCTCGTGGTGTCTGTCAGTATGGGGTCAGAGCTTCTCTGGCAGAATCCTGCAGGTCCGCCGATGCAAGCGCTTCACTAACAGACATGTGATGTCAGATGCAGTGACCTTTGAACCTTTGAAATCTGTAGAAACATTTCTTACTGAAGTGGGCTTCAACCACGTATTAAATAAGTTATGGTGGGTAAAAGGGACAAAAACCCTCCACCGTACAGCAAAAACAAATATCACATGTGAGCACGTTCACATGTCTCAGACAGGTCTGCAAACCTGCCTTTCACCATTATCTCTTAGCATACCATGCTTCCACTGCAGCCACGGATTCTGGGAAATGACATGCAAATGAACACAAAAATGTAGGCTCCTCCTCTATCTGGAGTTTCCACTACCTGGAAGTGCAGCAGCTCACTCTGTAAAATAAAGAGGAGCAGTCACAATCCAGTTTCTCTGGACAATATGAGCCTAAACTGCACTCAGCAACACCTCACTCCTCAGTAAGTCCAGCCCAAGAGGAACTACTCTCGGAATCAGAGCTCCTTATCCCCATTGTCTGTCCTGATTAGATTTGTTTTCACAGGTATCTTGTACATACAGCTCCTCAAATGAGGACTCTTCCTCCAGAACATTCTGATAATTATAGTTATTTCCTGTCTCAATGCAAACTATTATATGGAGAACATACATTCTCTAGGTGGTCCTATTTAGCAGGAAACTAGTTCTAAGTATTCATAGAAGCATCACCATGTAACTTGTTGAGTGTAGTATGATATTCACATACATACGTTAGCGGTTTTATTTATTTATAATAAAATGTTTTACCAGGAAATAATACATAGAGAGTTACCTCTCGCTTTCAAGTATGTCCTGGGCACAGAGTTATGATGACAATACAGGGTTACATGAAATGAACAGAGGTTATACATTATATTTACAGACATTTCATGGACATTTAGAGATAATATAGGTTGTGGGCATACGTAACAGTTACAGACAAGATTAAAATGTGAGACAGCTGAAGTTGATGATGGTAGTAAACCTTTACAGCAGTGTTTCCCAACTCCAGTCCTCAGGGAACCCCAACAGGTCAGGTCTAAAGTAATCCCTGCTCCAGCACAGGTGAGTCAATCAGCAGATCAATCATTTTGACTGACCCACCTGTGCTGGAGCAGGGATATCCTTCAGAACTAACCCGTTGAGGTACCCTGAGGACTGGAGTTGGGAAACACTGCTTTACATTAACCGAGGGGACCTCAGCATTTCCACACATAGGATTGCTTACCGGCTGTCAAAAACGAGGGGACTCCACTTCTGATTTGATCGGGCTGACCCCTTTATCAGAGCGGTTAGAACAATCATCCCCTAGGAAACAAGCATTTGTGTCATTATATGACTGGAACATTATAAGAGCACGCTAAAGGTGAAAGCAGCAGTCCTGTCTGATCTGGATTATCTACCAATCTACTTCTTTCTTTTTTACATGATTCTATGTTTAGCTCTGATGAGTCTTCTCCCACGGCTCCCCAGATATTCATTTACTGGAATCTCTTCATTCAAGGGAAACTAAAGGGGCATCAAAAAATCACACTCCTAGGTCATGTGCCGCCCTTAGACAATTAATATTAAGGATGCCTCCCCCCCCAAAAAAAAATGTTTTCCCTCTCCCCTAGGTAGTAGACAGGGGTACCAGCCCCCCCACCCCCATAGGTAGTAAGTAGGGGGTATCTCCCTAAGGCGAAATTAATGCAGTTCAGCTCTGGAGACCCTCTGCATCAAACCCACCATACATGTATAAAAAAGAAAGGAAAGCAGCAGTGCTGCTACACTTTTCCTCTTGTCGCCCCTTGGGACCTGCCACCGCAGGTGGCGCCTTACTTGCTTACCACCTAGGTTCGGGCTTGGAGCCAAATCTCTGACCAATGTGAAGCCACAACATCATTGTTTGCTACTTCCTGGTTCCAATCATGTTTACAAAAGCAGGTAATGAAAAACAGAATGGCTGCTTTAAATGAAGTGTTTTCAAAGATAGCTCTTTTCTGGAACTTGTCATAATTCTGCCCCTATCTCTCCAATTAGAAAAATATATAAATATATACATTTTCTCTTGTGCTGCCAGGGACAGTGTTTCCAAAAAGCAGGAGGCAGACAGGGAATGGGGGGCAAGAAAGAGGGAAGAGTGTGCAGGATAGAAAGGCAGAGTGGAGCATGAGAGAGAGCGCAAGACAGAGAGAGAGAGAGAGAGAGAGAGAGAGAGAGAGAGAGAGACAGAGAGCGAGACAGAAAGAGAGAGAGACCGAGAGAAAGAGAGAGACAGAGAGAGAGACAGAGAGAGACAAAGTAAGAATAAGCAAAATATACATTTCAGCGGTATGTACACATAGAAAGGCAGGTTATTATATTATAAGAGCTAATGAGGTGACACAAAAAAGAGGGAGAAAGAAAGATGGCACAACAAACAGGCATTTCAGAGGTATGGGCAGATTAATTTTATTCATGTCAAATATATATTTACATTCTTATATGCAAGTGTAGCCCTGGTAAGAAATAGGGCTATAGTTCTTTCCTCCTCCTGGTATAAGCCCTGGTAAGGGCAGGCTGGCAGGAGTAAACATGGGTTTCCCCCACTTCAAGCACTGCCCTGCGTGGTGGAGGTAGGTCACCTGACCCTGTGTCTAAGGCAAGAGATATGGGGGCGGTGCCTTCTGAGATCATAAAGTGCACGGCCTATTTATTCTGTTCAGAGTCTGTGTCTGTCTGAAAGAGTATCTGGAGTGTGACTGTGACACTGGCTGGTCCAGTGTGACAGTTAGTGAGTTTACAGTTGGAGAAGGAGAAGCCAGCAGCCTCTGAGTAGAGCTGCTGGAATTATAGACAGTGAGGTGGACCAATGCCTCTCACCCTGTTTAAGGGGTGGGGGAAGAGCTAGGCCCAGGCCCAGGGTGGTGGCAGGGGAAGATACCCTCCTGAAGGAGAGCGGTCTAAGTGGAGTGGACACCCTGTACCTGGCTGCTGTTGTTGCTGCTATCACTGCTGTGAATAAAGAGCTGCTGCTGCTATTTAAAGAACGCTGTGTGTGAGACTGGAATCTCTCCTCCCTGTGTGGGAAACTCTCTATAAGGATTCCACCCCGCATTCCTGGGGCTTACTAGAGATGGAGGCGCTGCACCTCTAGAAGAGAACGAAGGCATCCACCCCAGAAACCTGTTCCTGTCATCCCCCATACCATCGCGGGAGACTCAGGCCCTCCTGTTGCCAGCAGGTATGCACCACACTCAGACATGTAGCCAGACCCTAGTACAGTGTAGGGGGGCTGATCTGCGATTGCCCCGGGGTCCATGGGTTACACAAGTGTATATATACAGATGAGCATCTGTGATTGTACTCTATGTATTGGAGTGTGTACATTTGTAGTACATAGGTATGTGAATGAGTACAGATGTACTGTAGCATGCATTACTCTTCTTAGCACCGGGGCAAGCTGCGTGACTGCGACCGCGGCTGCCCTGGAGGATTATCACTGTGCGGGGTCAGATCTGGAAGCATGGACCCCTCGCAGCATATCGCGGCAGACACGGTCTCCGGAGTGGCAGCTTTTTGCTTTTTCAGCTGCAGCTCCAGACATACTAGTGAGTTCTGCTACATCTGTATATTTCGTGTTTGGATATGTGCTGATTTTGTGTGTGTGTGCTAATGAACAGATGCAGCGGTCATTATTTTAACAAATCACGCCGTGTATTCCTCGGAATACCCATGTCATCGTGCAGGATTTCTTCCAACCGTACTGCATTTTAGTGTTCTGGCTTTTAAACGCCTGAAATTGACACAGTAGCACAGTACTGTACACATTACAATTCATTAATTTCATTGCATTTAATTGCACACAATCCATGAAATTCAAACAAAGCATCCGCGATAAAAATGTGTGACTGGGGCGATTGGCGGTGTTCATGCCGCGTGGAGTACAGCAGCGCACACGAAAACGGCGTTGTGATTTGTTAAAGTAATGGCCGCTGCATCTGTAACTGTGAATGTGTCATACTTTTGGCATCAGTGTCAAAAAAACAGTAATTCCGTTCAAAGCCTGCTGTGCCATGGGTTTCATACTTTTATATTCATCTTATGTCCACCCTGTTTAATTATAATGAGATATCTACTTGCATTATGTGACCTTGTTTGACCTCAGTGAACTTTGCAGCTTTGTTTGTTATAGGGCTATTTTACTGTATATTATTAATTCCAAACAATCTGCTATCATCCATGTTCTGCAGTCTGCCCTGATTAAGGAGTCCATAAAATAGGAGTGATAACTTTCTCAATCTTTACTTAGAATTTTCTAGCACAATTCAATGCCTTCAAGTACTGTACGCCAACTTCCTTATTCTTTTCATAGAGCAAAGTTTATCTTTACAATTACAGGAGTGCAAAGTATTTTTTTTTTTATTTAACTGATAAGTTGAGACTCAGACAGTCCTCCCTATTCATGGGCCACTTCCACGCAGTGTAGAGGGTAGGCAGCATTGAAAGGTTCAGATTGCAGACTCCATTGGACAGTAATCCTGATAGCAGTGGACAGGGACAACCCTTGCTGTCACACAGCTGCAATCAGCCAAAAGAACAGCATGGCACCAAATTGAATTACAATTCCAAAGTGTGTTGGGAAACAGTTTCAGGCGAGGAGAATCCTGCTTGTGCAGCCAACACAACACAGACAAACAATTTCTTCAAAGTGCAGAAATCCTCTAAGACAGAGTTAGAAAGTAGAGCTCTACTCACAAGTTCATAATGAAGTTCTCCATTTAATGTGACAGCAAAGAACAGTGGAACAACGTTTCAGGTCCCATATGAAACTTTCATCAGGTGGGACATGAAACGTTGTCTTTCCACTTTTCTTGGCTGTCACATTAAATGAAGAACTTCATTATGAACTTGTGAGTAGAGCTCTACTTTGTAGCTCTGTCCTAGGCCGCGGTCATGGTCAGCGCTTAGTCGCTGACCCGCGCTGATGCTTGGCAGTGAGCTCTTGCAGCCGCAATGAGAGCGGCTTTAGCAAGGGCTCGCGGAAGCGTAGCCGACAATCCAATTAAAATTTGCGCACTGAGGGGAGCGGAGGGCCTGTCACGTGAGCGGTTTGACCAATGACGGCGAACCAGCTCCATGACGTCATTGGCCCGCCTCCAGACACGCATCCGGATGGCGCGTGGACTAAGGCCAGGGAAAGCACCCGCTTTCCCTCAGCCTCCACGCGCCTCCACACGGCTGAAGTCCCTATGGACTCAGCCTTAGAGGAGATCTGCACTTTGAAGAAATTGTTTGACCAAACTGAATTACAACACGGAGAGAGAAGAGCACCCACTAACGTAGTACTGTATGTGCACTTGAGTGGCAGTTACGCAGTTACGCAGTTTACGTAATTAAAACATGGCTTTTAATAGCAGTGCGTTAAAAAATAAATAAACTAAAATAAAGCAAAGGTAACTGAATTTATAAATGCAGTAGTGTGCATGTTCTTTCAAGTGCTTGGAGCGTGGCAAGATAAATACAATGTTTCACTCTGTGTAATGAGATCACCAAAGGATAGCACTCAAGCAGTTACAGATAGTATTTTCTTGTCAGTGTAACAATATTTAGATAGACAGAGATGTGGATGGTTATTGTTACCCACTGATTTGCTTATTCTTCAGATTGCATGCTCTCCTCGATAGTTCTTTAAAAGATCTTGAAATAGCTTATAGAGAGATAAGTGAATAGTCAGGTCATGAAAAGCATGCAGAAATCACAGACCGAGCATCTGTTTGCTAGTGGATTGTAAGGAGCAAATATAATTATACTTAATCACTTTTAAGAGTATAGATGTTTGCTGTAAATCATACTGTAAATGTCTGACGCCTGAATGAGCATACTGTGATGCACAAGGCAATTACAAAACTCAGAAATGGCAGCTCATCATGACCATTAGCTGACTCCCTATTGTTACTGCAGCTGAATATCAGTGATAAAGGCGGCCAACTTCTTTTATTCTGAGAAATACAGATGTACTGTAGTGTATGCAATTGAGGTAAGTAACTAGCCTGAGAGCACACACACCCTGAGTCATGTATTCCACTGTCACTTCCAAACACTGATATATTACCTCTGGTGCTAAGTACCGCCATGCATTTACCTCATCTCAATGGTTGCTTATTAATTGTCAGAAAGAGCTGATCATTGTTCTCATTCACAAAAGCCTCAGTAAGTTATAGGTTTGCTTTAAGTCATCAATTCTATATATATAAAGAATATCACTTGTGAGCACATTCACATGTATTAGGCTAAGGCCCCGCTTCCTCAGACCACGCGCCCACACTGCAGACAGGCGGCTCGTAGAGAAGCAATTGACCGCTCCCTGCGGTCTGTAGGGAGCGGGAGCTGGGGGTGGGGGGGTGTGGTTTGAGCGGGGTTTGAGCGGAGGGCTCTCGTGCTGTCCTTGTCCCCCCCCCTGTCAGTCCCTCTCTCACTCCCAGAGCCCCCCTCCTCACCCCCCCTCCCGGAGCAGGGGCAACCTGCGAAATGGGCACCAGAGGAGGGGGGGGGGCGCTATGCACGGCTGCACAGTCAGGGTACCCGCCTCCCTTCCCTCCCCATACCCGCCTCCCTTCCCTCCCTGTAGCCACCTCCCTTCCCTCCTCATTGGCTGACTGCTGCACCACGTGACGTGTCAGCGCTTCTGATCACCAGAAGCTTGCAGCATCGGCCGGCTGACGCGTCACAGTCGGAAGGAGCTAGCGGGGACCTCCAGAGGAAAAGAGCTGGTGGCCCGCTGCCGCGTGCGCCGCCGGATGCAGCGGGACCAAAGCCTTAGACAGGTCTGCAACCCTGCCTTTCAACCATTATCACCTCGCATACAGTGCTCCCACTGCAGCAAGGGATTCTGGGAAATGACATGCAAATGAGCACACAATGTGTCACCTTTTGCCTGGAATATCAATTCACATGGAGCCCATTTAAGCTGATGCATCGCCGTTCACACAGCTTTTAAACACAGCATAGGACTATCAAAGCAAGTACAAACCACTCACAGACATGTTTCAACCTTGATGGGTATCATCAGTGTGAGGTTGGTCTATACTTGCTTTGAAATATTTCTAGGCTGGGTAGGTTTACCATATACATTTTAAGTTATGGTGGGTGAAAAAGGCGATAGAAAATCTCCACCGTTAGCAGAAAAAAAAGATATATATATATATATATATATATAGTATATATATATATATATATATAAATATATATACAGTTAGGTCCAGAAATAATTGGACACTGATACAAGTTTTGTTATTTCGGCTGTGTACAGTACCAAAATAAATTAAAGTTACAGTTAAATAATGAATATGGGCTTAAAGTGCAGTCTATCACCTTTAATGTGAGGGTATTTGCATCCAAATTGGAGGAAGGGTTTAGGAATTACATCTCTTCAATATGTAGCCCCCTCCTTTTTAAAGGGACCAAAAGTAATTGGACAATTGACTCAAAAGCTGTTTCATGGACAGGTGCGGGATATTTCTTCGTTATTTCACATCAATTAAGCACGTAAAAGTTCTGGACTTGATTCCAGGTGTGGCATTCACATTTGGAAGCTGTTGCTGTGAACCCACAACATGCAGTCAAAGGAGCTCTAAATGCAAGTGAAACAGGGCATCCTTAGGCTGAAAAAAACAAGAAAATCCATCAGAGAGATAGCATGAACATTAGGAGTGGCCAAATCAACAGTTTGGTACATTCGGAGAAAAAAAGAACACACTGGTGAGCTCTGCAACACAAAAAGGCGTGGACGTCCATGGAAGACAACAGTGGTGGATGATCGTAGGATCTTTTCCATGGTAAAGAAAAACCCCTTCACAACATCCAGCCAAGTGAAGAACACTCTCCAGGAGGTAGGCATATCATTATCCAAGTCTACCATAAAGAGAAGACTTCACCACAAGGTACAAACCATTCAGCCTCAAGAATAGAAAGGCCAGATTAGACTTCGCCAAACAATATCTAAAAAAGCCAGCCCAGTTCTGGAACAGCATTCTTTGGACAGATGAAACTAAGATCAACATGTACCAGAGTGATGGGAAGAAAAAAGTACGGAGAAGGCTTGGAACGGCTCATGATCCGAAGCATACCATATCATCTGTAAAACACGGGGGAGGCAGTGTGATGGCATGGGCATGCATGGCTTACAAAGGCACTGGGTCACTAGTGATCATTGATGATGTGACAGAAGACAGAAGCAGCCGGATGAATTCGGAAGTGTATAGGGATATATTGTCTACTCAGATTCAGCGAAGTTGATTGGACGGCGCTTCACTTTACAGATGGACAATGACCCAAAACATACTGCGATAGCAACCCAGGAGTTTTTAAAGGCAAAGAAGTAGAATATTCTGCAATGGCCGAGTCAAACACCTGATCTGAACCCGATCGAGCATGCATTTCACTTGCTGAAGACAAAACTTAAGGCAGAAAGACCCACGAACAAACAACAACTGAAGACAGCTGCAGTAAAGGCCTGGCAAAGCATCACAAAGGAGGAAACCCAGCGTTCGGTGATGTCCATGCGTTCCAGACTTCAAGCAGTCATTGCCTGCAAAGGATACTCGACAAAGTATTAAAAATGAACATTTTATTTATGATTGTGTTAATTTGTCCAATTACATTTGAGCCCCTGAAAATGGTTGCAATACCTAAACGTTTCATACGATATTTTTGTTCAACCCCTTGAATTAAAGCTGAAAGTCTGCACTTCTATTGCATCTCGGTTGTTTCATTTCAAATCCATTGTATATATATACAGTTAGGTCCAGAAATAATTGGACACTGATACAAGTTTTGTTATTTCGGCTGTGTACAGTACCAAAATAAATTAAAGTTACAGTTAAATAATGAATATGGGCTTAAAGTGCAGTCTATCACCTTTAATGTGAGGGTATTTGCATCCAAATTGGAGGAAGGGTTTAGGAATTACATCTCTTCAATATGTAGCCCCCTCCTTTTTAAAGGGACCAAAAGTAATTGGACAATTGACTCAAAAGCTGTTTCATGGACAGGTGCGGGATATTTCTTCGTTATTTCACATCAATTAAGCACGTAAAAGTTCTGGACTTGATTCCAGGTGTGGCATTCACATTTGGAAGCTGTTGCTGTGAACCCACAACATGCAGTCAAAGGAGCTCTAAATGCAAGTGAAACAGGGCATCCTTAGGCTGAAAAAAACAAGAAAATCCATCAGAGAGATAGCATGAACATTAGGAGTGGCCAAATCAACAGTTTGGTACATTCGGAGAAAAAAAGAACACACTGGTGAGCTCTGCAACACAAAAAGGCGTGGACGTCCATGGAAGACAACAGTGGTGGATGATCGTAGGATCTTTTCCATGGTAAAGAAAAACCCCTTCACAACATCCAGCCAAGTGAAGAACACTCTCCAGGAGGTAGGCATATCATTATCCAAGTCTACCATAAAGAGAAGACTTCACCACAAGGTACAAACCATTCAGCCTCAAGAATAGAAAGGCCAGATTAGACTTCGCCAAACAATATCTAAAAAAGCCAGCCCAGTTCTGGAACAGCATTCTTTGGACAGATGAAACTAAGATCAACATGTACCAGAGTGATGGGAAGAAAAAAGTACGGAGAAGGCTTGGAACGGCTCATGATCCGAAGCATACCATATCATCTGTAAAACACGGGGGAGGCAGTGTGATGGCATGGGCATGCATGGCTTACAAAGGCACTGGGTCACTAGTGATCATTGATGATGTGACAGAAGACAGAAGCAGCCGGATGAATTCGGAAGTGTATAGGGATATATTGTCTACTCAGATTCAGCGAAGTTGATTGGACGGCGCTTCACTTTACAGATGGACAATGACCCAAAACATACTGCGATAGCAACCCAGGAGTTTTTAAAGGCAAAGAAGTAGAATATTCTGCAATGGCCGAGTCAAACACCTGATCTGAACCCGATCGAGCATGCATTTCACTTGCTGAAGACAAAACTTAAGGCAGAAAGACCCACGAACAAACAACAACTGAAGACAGCTGCAGTAAAGGCCTGGCAAAGCATCACAAAGGAGGAAACCCAGCGTTCGGTGATGTCCATGCGTTCCAGACTTCAAGCAGTCATTGCCTGCAAAGGATACTCGACAAAGTATTAAAAATGAACATTTTATTTATGATTGTGTTAATTTGTCCAATTACATTTGAGCCCCTGAAAATGGTTGCAATACCTAAACGTTTCATACGATATTTTTGTTCAACCCCTTGAATTAAAGCTGAAAGTCTGCACTTCTATTGCATCTCGGTTGTTTCATTTCAAATCCATTGTGGGGGCGTACAGAGCCCAAATTATGAAAATTGTGTCAGTGTCCAATTATTTCTGGACCTAACTGTAAATATATATATATATATATATATATATATATATATATATACACACACACACACACACACAAACATATAAATTCACAGCGCCAATATTCAATGAAAGGTAAAGGTGTGTGCTAACTTCATGAGAGAGATGTGGGTGGCTAATAGCAATACAAACAACATATATGACAAGAAAAGAGGATAAAGGAAAGGGAATGGGAAACACAAGTGTGGCCAGGTCCTCCCTGGCTCCCCGGTTTCCTGTTTTCCCCTCCCTTACCTCAGCTATGGTAGGGGTGCTTGTGGGTGGCGACAGGCTGGTCGGCGTCTCCATTTGCAGGGTGCCGCCATGTTTAAAGTGTTCGCTCATGCGCGAGGTGTCGCGTGTGCGCAGAAGGTGTTTGGCAGCCATATTGGGGTTGGTGCGAGGTTTGCGCACGCGCAGTCCTTGTGTGGAGTCCCGGCGGCTATTACAGATTGCACAGGCGCAGATAGTGCTAGCGGCAGCCATTACAGCATCGCGCATGCGTGGTAGACATAGCGCAGGTGGCGCCAATAGAGTAGAGGCTTTAAAGGAACTACATAACCCGGAAGCCTCTGTGGACTGCCCTTTCACCCATATCACCTGCTGCATTACAGCCAATAAGGTGAAACTAACTAAAACACCCTAAACTAAACAGCGCTTAACCTAAATAATAAACTGTGCTCTGACAGTGACGAAAATGAAATACAGTGCTCCCGCACAATGACGTGATCCAATTGTGATAACAATACAGAATGGAGCTGCCAGAGGTTTCCCACAAAGCTAGTTATCTCATCAACTTGCGTACAAGACAGTTGATAAGGAAAAAAGGATACCTGGCGCTCAATAGACACTCAGTCCATGTGATATACAGTCCTTAGATAGTCCAAGTCCTTAAGGTTGGATAATGGAGATTCTCTTGATTGACCCAATTCTTGATGCTCCCCCTAGAATATGGGTTGAAAAAAGCACACCATTGCGCAGTACATCCGGACTGGTAATGTCTCTTATTAACAACACACTATGCGTACTTACAAGAATTTTCTTGTTGGATGTGGTTGAGAGGATCTGTGCTTTATCCCCTTCTTCTCCGCTGATGCCACGAATCCCACGTGTAGTTTCTCAATCTACTGTGCCCTTGGTTCTCTCGGATGCCCAAATGATGATTGGCCCAACTGTGAAGAGAGTACAGCAGAGATAGTGTAGATTGCACAACAATTTAATAAAATATGGCTACAACAGCCAAACAAACACTCACATGATGGATGTGATATAAAATCAATATTAGGATGCCATCTTCAACTTGCGCGGGAGTCCCCTTAGTGCCGCAGCCCAGACAGGGCGATCTCACTGCCTCTCAGCAGCAGGCTCCAATACACGGGCTCCCACCAATGCCTGCCATGTATTACGGCACTGATCTTGCTGAAGTCACGAACAGCTATTCCCAAGAACAATCACCTTCTTCAAAATTTCTACAAAACAAAAAGGCACAGTGCGGGGTCCCTTTTTGTTTTGTATATATATGTAGCGCACTTTCCCCCAACCCCCTGGGAGATAAGGCATCTACGATGTGTGTGGTGCTTTACCTGTGGCTTGCAAGAGATCTGAACCTCCGCCACGGGGAGCCTGGAGTGTACTTGATTCGTTATATAACAGCGCCTCCACCTGCGCGGGATTCCAGCTATGCGGGATAACTCCGTGCAGGACCATATATCTACAACACACACACTGATGCAACAGAACAATGGAGCTTTACTATGAACATATATGAAATGCCAAACAATGATAATAATAATACTACTGGTTACAGCTAATTACCAAGCCTCGCAGGGCAGTGACCCACCACCGTGTAACCCACACTGTGTCCACAGTACCTGATGGGGCTCTCGGACACCCAACCACCCAGATGTTCATGAGGAAATAACCCCTCCCACCCCAATGTGTGGTCAGCGCTGCCAATATGGTGTATGTTAATGGTTGGTGCACTTGGTGTAAAGGTACCTGCCGGTTGCTCCAGCACCTGGGCATGCCGATGGGAAGACAAACAGGATCCGCCGATCCAGCGAGGTCATCCGCGACGGATCCGCCTCCGCGGGGGATGGTATCCCGCTGGAGGGTCCCACACGAAGATAGTCCCTAGTGTTGGCAGGGTGGTCTGGTCCCAGACCACGATTAACAGGGCTGCGCAGCATTGCAGCTGTGTCCCTGAACTACCAAACAGCTAATGGGGCAAGGTCCCTAACTAAGGGCTTGTCCCTGTAGCACCACAATCTTGAGATGTGAGTTGGGGCCTAGCTGGGGCCTAGGGGGTCTCTGGCCTAGTGCAGAGGGTCACAGACCCCTGCACACATACACCCTCCTCTATCTGTGTCCCAGCTCCAACTGACTAGCGTGGGCTCTATCTAATGACTATATCCTGTAGCAGGGAAATCCAGGAGCCCTATTGGCTATCTGGCTGCATGTGACCCTCAGCCCCTGGGGCTGCTGGGAGTTGTAGTCCCTTGCGGAGCTTTCTCTATGGACAGCCGCGTGCGCCTAACAGACTGCGCATGCGCAACTTTATAATGGCCGCCGCAGTACCTACTGCGCATGCGAGAACCTGCGCAAGATGGCAGGACCGCCGAAGCCTCCGGCGATGTGCTCGCCCCTGCAGCTCCCTCAACACTCCCTGCATTCCTCCGCTGTAGCGGAGGTAAGCGGGAACAATCGGGGACCGGGGGGAGATTATATATATATATATATATATATATATATATATAACATAGAAAAAGAACAAAAAGCACTCCGTAATAATAGTCACTGGTGTGGGTGCAGATCCTATAATGAAGAATAAGCAATACGATACCGTTTGGAAACGAAATCAGCAGGCAGCACTCCAGAATTGAACAAACAAGTGTATTAAAAAAATAAACACAAAACCAACGTTTTGGTCCACGAATGGGACCTTTGTCAAGGTGGTGCAGTTACAGGACAGAAGTGAACACATATATATATACCCCTAGAATACTCACAAATAACAGGTGCTGCAAATCAAGTTGATTGCACAGCGTGATGTCAGATGCAGTGCTGACCTTGGGTAACCTCAATGTGAGCACTCAGTACAAGATGTACTTAGTAGCTCAATAGGAAATATAGTGGAAGCCACTGCAGGGGGATTATAGTTCACACAGTGGCTCCCAAGCCAAAAGTGGTGTGTGTAGGCTCCACATGTATGTGTGTGGCAGAAGCCATAGAGCTGAACTGTGGTCCCTATTCCCATTGCTGCAGTGTCACTTTTGTGGCAAACAGAAAAAAAGCCCCAACCACAAATTGCATATGAGGCCAAGGTCAGACATGCACTGTCATACAAAAATTGACAAATATTGAGCTACTCTGCAACCTGCTGAATTAAGCCTATTAAGCAAGGGTCTCTCCTTTGTCCCCACTTTCAAACAAAATCCGTTTGAGTGGGAAGTTGACCTATACCGATTAAATCGCCAACTTAAGTTGAAAGACTTTTTCAGCAGGACACCAGTTGCTGGGACTGACACTGAATCACAAGACAAAATGAACATGTTTAAACCGCGCAGCACTTTTGACCCCCAGACTCATAATCACAGCATTCAAACATTCATGCATTTAATTGAAACTGATACTAGAGAGAAATTGCGAGGCTATAAAACCAGCTATTCCAACCTCAGTAGAGAGGAACATAATGCACTTAAAACTCTCAGTGCCAACACCGAAATAATCATCAGATCAGCTGATAAGGGGGGTGGTGTAGTAGTAATGCCCTATACCTATTATAAACAAGAAATTGAAAAACAGTTAAGCGTTAATACTCAATACAAACTTCTCTCCACAGACCCCACAATTGGCTACAAAAGACAGATAGACAACATAATTGACCTTGGTTTAAGCAATAGATGGATCTCTGAAGAGACAAGTAAGTTTCTGAAACAATCTCATCCTATCATACCGGTTATTTACATATTGCCCAAAATCCATAAATCTACTACATCACCCCCTGGCAGACCAATTATATCTGCCCGTGGCTCTTTAACTCATCCTCTATCGCAATATGTCGATTTTTTCTACAGCCCATGGTTGCCAAAATGAAAACATATGTCAAAGACACTACTGACTTTATCAACCAATTGGACACTTTTTCAGATATTTCTGATGATATCATTTTGGCAACCATGGATGTAGCAAGTTTATACTCTAACATCAATCATGCATACGGCATGCAAGCAAGTAAAGAACATCTCCTGAGTTCTGGCGCATACACAGGCCCGCCCCCCGATTTTTTGCTTCTATTGATGGATGTTATTCTACATAAAAACTTTTTCAAATTTGAAACTAATTTCTATCTGCAATTAATGGGCACAGCGATGGGGTCTAATATGGCCCCATCGTATGCAAATTTGTTTATGGATTCTTACGAAAACACGCATATTCTACAATATCCATTATTCAGCAAATATATTATTAGATTATTCCGCTACATAGATGATCTGTTTTTATTATGGTCAGGTTCAGAGACACAATTATTGGCATTTGTTGATATGCTTAATAAAATTCCTACACCTATACGCTTCACACTGAACTTCAGTAAAACTGAGGTGGCATTTTTAGACACAATAGTCTATAAACACAATGCTAAATTGGCAACGAGAATTTATAGAAAAGTAACAGATAGGAATACTTTATTACTATCATCCAGCCACCACCCAGCATCTATGAAAAAAGGCCTTCCTTTTTCTCAATTTTTGAGGGTTATTAGGATTACAAGTGATCACGATAGACTCGAACTTGCTCTTGATGAAATGAGAAAATGCTTCCTGGATAGGGGATACGACTCTCTGGAGGTCTCTACGGCCTTGGAAAAAGCAAAACTGACACAGAGGTCAATTTTACTACAACCGCAACCCAAAAAAGCATACGATAACCGTTTCAACATCAAAAGTACATTCAGCACAGCATCTGGCTTTATTAAACAAACCATCCTCAAACACAGTCATATTCTATCCAGGGAAAAGCATATCGGCCATTTCTTCAAGGAACCTCCGCGTTTCTGCTACCGCAGAGGCCGGAACTTGAGTGATTTCTTGACTCAGGCAGATCCGATTTCCAAGTATGCAAAGAAACAGTCCTGGCTTGGTAGGCCAGCAGGAGTTTATAAATGTCGCGGTTGCGTTAACTGTCAGAACATGATTCTTGGCAAGACTTATCCACATCCACATCAGGGAAATCGTCTGAAGATCAAAGAGTTCCTGAACTGTGATTCTAAGTTCGTTGTGTACTTTATTAAATGACCGTGCGGATTATACTACATTGGAAAAACTATCCGCATGCTCAAAGAGCGTCTAAGTCTGCACCGGTCGGCAATCAGAAAAGCTCTAGCAGACACAGATGACAAGGAGGATCTTACACAGCAACCAGTGGCTCGCCATTTCAAAGAGAAAAAGCATAGCTTGGCAACGCTGAGATGTATGCCTATCGCCCAGGTCCATGCATTCCCAAGAGGTGGTCATAGCAATCGGGCACTACTACAGTTGGAAGCAAGAACTATCCACAGCTTGGACACACTCAGTCCACGGGGTCTGAATGAAGACTTCAAATTAATTTGTTTCCTTTAAACCAGCCGATTGAGGGTTTTTCATGTTGACTCTAGGTGATTTTATATCCCCACAACTTGTTTACCAACTATATGTTTCTTGTATATGCTTTGTTGCTTGTCTATGTCATAGCTGCTTTTTAATAGGTGATTTTACATCCCCAGAGGAGCATGACAGCGCTGACTGAGGATTCATACATCGCTGGTTTCCCTGCTTCAATGGTTAACTTTGCTTATCATAATTGGCATGTTTGCACTCTGTTTACTAGGTTTTTCACCATCAGGGCCCCTATTCTGCATACAGGAATCTTCCCACTACTGCTGCGGCCGAGTTTATTCGAGCATTTGCCCGTTCTCGGCCGCAGCAGTTACCTGGCGCGCGCCGGAGGGTGCCGGGCGCGCGCCGAAGCAGCGGAGGAGAGGCCCGCCGATCGCGGCTTCCCCCTCTCCTCTCCGGGTCCGCCGGGTCCCCCGGATCCCCCTGCCACCGTCCCCCACATCGCGGGACACCAGGGCTCCCTCGGGGAGCCCTGGACGCGCGTGCAGGGGGCGCAGGCACCCGATGACGCGTGACCGCGCATCGGTGACACGCGGCACGCCGAGGGGCTGCCACTTGCAAGCCAGGAAATCTCCCGGCTTGCGGAACTGGCCACACTTCAATAAAGTGTGTCGCCAGTGTATGTGTTTCTTATATATGCTCTGTTGCTTTTCTATGCCATAGGTGCTTGTAATAGGTGGTTTTACATCCCCAGAGAAGTATGGCTGTGCTGACTGAGGATTCACACATCGCTGGTTTCCCTGCTGCAATGGTTAACTTTGCTTATTATAGTAGGCATTATTTCACTCTGTTTATTAGGTTTTTCACCAACAGGGCGCCTATTCTGCACATAGGGATTTTCCATGGGCAAACCACCAGGACATACCCGTTTCGGATAAGGATTGGACTATGGACTGTACACTAAGGCTCTTGGACATTGAGCAGGTTTTGCATTAACGATTATCATGTTTTGCCTTTTAGGTGGTTAATGCCCCATTTATCAGTAATGTCATTAGATGCCATACCCAGGCTACATATTATATATCCATTGCAATTGTCTTGTGACGCTTCTGCCACAGCTTTATGCCAGGGCAGTTTGTATTGGCCATGTGCCGGGTCCACGGAAACAGCCACGGATTTGATACTAGGTCAACGAGTGACCAACAGCCTTCCACATCGTTATTTTAACATTTATATTTATATTTTTGCACTTAGCACGTTGGAATATTGATTTTTGTATGACAGTGCATGTCTGACCTTGGCCTCATATGCAATTTGTGGTTGGGGCTTATTTTCTGTTTGCCACATAAGTGACACTGCAGCAATGGGAATAGGGACCACAGTTCAGCTCTATGGCTTCTGCCACACACATACATGTGGAGCCTACACACACCACTTTTGGCTTGGGAGCCACTGTGTGAACTATAATCCCCCTGCAGTGGCTTCCACTATATTTCCTATTGAGCTACTAAGTACATCTTGTACTGAGTGCTCACATTGAGGTTACCCAAGGTCAGCACTGCATCTGACATCACGCTGTGCAATCAACTTGATTTGCAGCACCTGTTATTTGTGAGTATTCTAGGGGTATATATATGTGTTCACTTCTGTCCTGTAACTGCACCACCTTGACAAAGGTCCCATTCGTGGACCGAAACGTTGGTTTTGTGTTTATTTTTTCAATACACTTGTTTGTTCAATTTTGAGTGCTGCCTGCTGATTTCTTTTCCAAACGGTATCGTATTGCTTTTATATATATATATATATATATATATATATATATATATATACACAAAAATCCGATGTTTCAAATCAGAGGGATATGCTTCCTGGGGGTGTGTATATATATATATATATAAGCCCCCGGACGAAGCCAAGGGTGCGAAACGTACTTCGGAGTTGTGTGTGTTTGCACTCCCCAGGGACTCCCCTCTGCTGTGGACCTCTGCTGGACACTTCACTTTGTGATTTTTACATTCATACCATCTCTGCACCTTTTTGAGGACTTCCATGTGGTGTTATGTGGGACATGGTGAATCGTTTGTTTATTAAATGTATACATTTCTTCAATCACTGAGGCCTGGGGGCGCTGTTTGCATGTTCTTGTCATTTGTTGGTGAGACCTCCTTTGGGAGATCTCACGTAGGAGTGTTTGGGAGTACCTTCAGGCTGAGAGCTGCAAGGGGCTCAGGTCTATCAACGCGTATTTTCAAAGACAGCACGAGCACGGTTCCACCGTTTTGGAAAGTCAGGAAGAAGTTTATCATTAAAATGAAATTTAAAAAATCAAGTAAATGAGTAAGTTATGTGATTTTTCACTTGAGGCTCAGATACAACCCATCTTGTCAATATTCCTGCCCCTTTATGTAGCTGCCTGCAGTATGCAGCAGATAGCTTTCTTTCTCATTTACGTCTAGCCTTTGTCTATGACAGGGGAGCACAATCTTTTTCCCCTGCGCCCCCCTGCCGGCTGTCCTACTTTCCGCGCAACCCCCTCCCTTCCTTCGCCTTACCTTGGCTCCCGGCGTCATGACGTCACGTTGCCATAGCAACACGACGTCACATGACCCGTGGCATCATTTGCCACCGCGTTGCCATGGCGACACGTCTCCAGATCCCGGCTGAACCACGGTAAGTAATGTTTACAGAGCCCTTTGCCGCTTCCCCGGCACTTAATTTAAGTGCCTTCTGGAAGCGCGGGGCCTCTGTAAACCCTGCAACCCCCACAGACAATTTCGCGCCCCCCAGTTTGCGCACCGCTGGTCTATGACATGCTGGATTTTTTAAAGGATGGAAAAAAGGCTGTGTGTTGTACAGTATATGCTCAGTATGAATGCTTCCTTTTGCAAAATGAAAGAGTTGGAGTAGATGATCAATATATCAACTAAGGATACTAGCAAACTATGTCTCCGGCTTAACAACCAAAATCAAACTGTCTATGGCATCAAGCTGGGAAACACAATAGCAATTTTGTTTTGAAATGTTACTGTGAGACTTGAAAATAAGGCCCTTTTACTGCTCTACCATAGTGTCTTCTAAAACGCTGCTGTTTCTTTGAACTAAACAAGTTGTGTACAACATGTATAGCCTGTTAAATCAATTGTATTAGACAAAACAAATAATCACTGAATTTGTCTGTTGGTTATAACACAGCAAGCTAGAGAACTACAAGAAGACAGAGCCAATGCAGAAGTTACTTTCTTCCTAGAACAACAAAGACAATTTCCAGGAAAGCAGTGCTGCTGAAATCTTCCTTATTTCCAATATACTGTACATAGGCTCATTACAAGACAAAGCACACATTTCTATAGCTTGTCCCTTTGTGTACATGCATTATAGTGCCTCCTTAAAGCTGCAGTCCAAGCAGTACAAGTGTGTTTTTATTAATAAATCAGTTCTGTACTAGGAGAAAATACTTGTGTAGGGATGTGTATATGTTTCCATTGCTGCAGCACATTTCAAATGTAGTGGTGACGGTTCCGCGGTGGCCCGACAGCATAGGGCGCCGCCATGTTGTTGCACAATACGGAGAGTAAGGTCAGAACACAGTAAGGTCGCGCATGCGCGATGCAAGCGCGCAAACGGCTGGCCAGTAAGAAAGAGGCTCAGCCGGTAACTACAACTCCCAGGAGCTCTGGCGAGGTAACCTGTCGCCAGTGAGCCAATGAGAGGGCTGGATTAGTGGGAGGCGGGAAAGGGAAGTGTGGGGGAGAGGCCACGCTAGTCGGAGGGCACCGGAGGAGCAGGGAAGGAGGTAGAGTGAGTGCAGGGGGTCCGTGACCCACCTGCATAGGCTAGATCTTCCTTGAGGGCCCTAAGAGATTCCCTGAGTCATCATAGGTTGTGTGCTGCAGGGAAGCCCAATAGTGATAGGAACATCACCCCTACTGAATACAGATAGGGACAAAGAGTGCAGAGTCTCGGTTGCTGATAGGCATCTGGGACCAGGTTGCTGAGCATCACAACATCAGACCAACTGCGCTGGATCGACGGATCCTTTTCGAAGCTGTTACTGGTCATCACAGTGACCGGAAGGTATTTACAACAAGTGCACCAACACCGGTCAACAGACGCTGATCCCGCCTTAGGGAACACTCTTTGGGGACTGTAGACGGACGTTCACAGAGGTACACAATTAGGAGGCTTTATAATGTGAAATTATAATAGGCTTTATTGTGCCTGTTCCTTTTCATCAGGAAATTATCCAAACACAGGGGGGGGGAACAAAGCTTCCATTCACTTGGGAATATTTCTAGTGAAATCCTATGCAATTAGTTCACATCTCCATTAGTTAAGCATGTCTCGCAGCCCCAAAACATATAGCATGAAAATAAGCAGATATAAGCAGTCTCTTAAGAATAAAAGTCTTATCTGTTTCTTGGAGGGAAAATCTTCTCACTTCCTGGTTCAGCTTCAGGTGTAGTAGTTTTCCCTGTGTCTTGAAATCAGCTCTGCTGTGCAGAGCTCAAGACAGGTCAGCTCCAAAGGTCAGCTCTCAGTCAGAGCTAAGGAGTCACTTCCTGTCTCAAAGGCAGGCTTTTTGTAAACAATCTAATCAGGCAGGTGGTGTTTAGTAATTAACTACCACACTGCTAGATTAAAGGCACATTACTGAACAGGGATACGTCCCCTGTTACAGGGACACTAAGAGGAGTGGCCAAAGGACTGAGCCTAAATACATATGACAGTACATGGACACGGTGTGGGGCACGCGGTGACGGGACAGAGACATTACTCCTTAAGAGAGTGGCCGAGCCACTAACCGTATAGGAATAGTATAATAAGTGTGTGATATGTGTTTCATTATGATTAAGTAACAAAGGTTATTATTGCGTTCCAGTAAACTCAGTTCAAAGCATATGTGTGCTGCTATGGTTCTTGCCCAGGGGAATCTTACATGATGGGGATCCTGGGAAAGTGGAGGCGCTGCCGTTAAAGATAAGTGTTACCCCAGGCTCCCAGTTAGCGGAGGCTCAGATCTCCTGGAGCCACAGGTGTGTGCAGTTCCCGTAGTCACTCTAGAGCGTAGGAAAGAGGGCTACACTTGTAACGTTTAAAAAAAGTAACTTACTGTAGCTAATCTCTTGTCAGTGTGTAGATTGTATTGATGCACATATTGGATGACATGTTTTTTTTTTTTTTAAACGACAGCTTCAAGCTTTAAATGCTGACCATATTATACTTAGGCCTCTCTCCCAAACATTTTGTTTCTCCCTCTCCCGCAATATAAATCCTTCACAATCATCTATTACTTTTTCTTCTCTTCCCATTTTGTTAGAGATCCATTTCCATCGCATTCCTCCCCATATAATTCATATCTTCAAGCAGATTCTGCTAGAATCTGCAGTAAGATGTGTCCAGTTGTTGGAAACAATGTGGGTATTGTACAGTAGGAACATTATTGTGCCATGGAAGAAAATTATTGTTGCAGACTGCACCCTTAGTTCTTCGGAGCCAGCAAAGAGCTACCATAATAGTGTTCCTGCTTTTGTGTATTAAGCCAAGTCTGATCGTGGTCAGCTGTACATTCTCCCACTATAGGTTACCAGGAGGCACCTAGTGGCGGACGTTGTCAGCCTGAAAGCCACGTGTTCACGGTGCGGGGCCTTGTTCCAGAGATCGGCACTGACGCAGTCTACAGCCTTCATGGCCAAAGATGCAGCTGTCCCAAAGACCTGGGCGGCCGATGAAACGACTTCTACTCCAATGGAGGTTTCAGGACGCTCCAAGGGGCCCGTGTGCCCTGATACATGACCCAATTGCAGAGATGGTTCCATGCACGGTTCCAGAAACAGACCGTGAGCCGGAATCCACCCAAGAGAGTAAGGTGACTGCCTGGGGTGAGGAGGGGCCGCTGCTGTTAATGGTGCTGGAGCGTTGCCTGCTGATTGCCGCTGATGACAGTGAGATGCTCTGGTATCTCTCTCCCACGGATGTGTCCCTGTCCTCGTCAGGACAAAGCAGTGGTTGCGTGTCCATGGTGCTTCACCAGCCGCGTGTACCCTTGCCAACGCTGTAAAGGAAGAGCTTACCTGTGATTCTGAGCGACAGCGGAGTCCGGTACCGATGACAGCAGTACGCCAAGCAATGGTGCAGCCTGAGCAGCGAGGGAGCGTTCTGAATGTGGTGGGTCCCAGCGGCCTGGTCGGCGAACCTGCGTCATATCCGGGGAGTCAAAGGGCTCCGGCGAGTCAGTGGAGTGGTGAGACTCCCCCTCCCTACCTCCAGCAGGACCAGATGGAGACTTCTAGCGATGAGGTACCGGCCGGTGCCTTCTCCTACTGTATATGGGGAACAGCGACACACCTTGGCAGAAACCAGATGCTGACGCACTTCCGGTGCGGGACTTCGATCTCTATACAGATTCCACAAGTCTGGATAAAGTCATCATGGAGACGACCGCCGGAGTGGAAGAGGAATGGCCAATGCCCGCTTCGGTGAGTACCCCCATTTCTAAATCTGACATGGACCATTTTATGGATTATGTCCAGGGCCGGGGCCGCAGAAAATCTGTGTACCCAGAGATTGCAGCCATATATGTGGTACCTGGTAAGGACTGGCACCCGACAGTGGATTCTGACCGAGACTTGCGGAACTTTAAGGCCTTAGCAGCTACCAGTATCACATCACATATGTTTGAGAGGCCAAAATACTCCAAGAAAAGAGCTCATCGTTGTAAGAAGACCCTAAAGCCATCTCAGGACTGGAGGGATTGGGACTTTGATGTGTGCTCAGAGGAGGATGAGACCGCGAAGAGTATGATCTCTTATGGGGGCAAATCAATTGTGTCATCCAAATCAGAGACTTCGGGGGTATCCTAAAGGGTTACTTCTGGTTCTGATGCAACTCAGGCTGCTCCCATATATACACACATATATAGTCAGATAAGGCAGTTGGCACTCCAATAGGTGCTGGTAAGCCACAGGTGCACGTCCCATATAGAGAATGTAGTTATACGTTACCGTTCCAAGGATTGGTAAACAAGAGACAGCACTCAATGTTGAAAATCAAAGTGTATTAGTGAAAGCAAAAATACATCCAGAAACCCAATGTTTCGGTCCTACAGAATGGGACCTTCCTCAGGGAGATACAAAGGGAGAATGACACAGTTCACCACATATTTATACATCAAACACTGAAAGTCAATTAACCAATCACCATCACCCAATTAAATTAACACAAGAAACCTGCAGCTCTGATGTCATGTGTTGATTAAGCTTACATAAGATATACCTCTCGGGTTCCTCCATACTGCATACCCAGCTGTGTATTCATCCATTGTCATGGTTATCAATGGGTGTGAGCTCTGATTGATATGGCAGGGGCAATAGCAATTAGCAATTAGCAGTGTGGAGGTATCTTATGTAAGCTTAATCAACACATGACATCAGAGCTGCAGTTTTTCTTGTGTTATTTTTAATTGAGTGATGGTGATTGGTTAATTGACTTTCAGTGTTTGATATATAGTTCCCTGGTTTTATTATGTTTCACTTATGTATGGCACACCTGCCTTAATTCTTTAGATATCCTCCCCTATTGCCCCTGCCATATCAATCAGAGCTCACACCCATTGATAACCATGACAATGGATGAATACACAGCTGGGTGATTAGCAGTATGGAGGTATCTTTGTTTTAACCCCTGAGGAAGGTCCCATTCTGTAGGACCGAAACGTTGGGTTTCTGGATGTATTTTTGCTTTCACTAATACACTTTGATTTTCAACATTGAGTGCTGTCTCTTGTTTACCAATCCTTGGAACGGTAACGTATAACTACACATATATATATATATATATACAGTATACATATATATACAGTATACATATACACTCACACATTTTACCCTTTACCAGTAAATTAAATAACCTCTGTAGTACTGTCCAGAAAAAAGCCTGTCACGGGAGACCAGCACTTTTAACACCTTTGATATTTATGGGATCATTCAAGAGGCAGAAAAAGATAGTGGAATAAAATTGAGTTTATTCAGGTAAACCCGCATACACACAATGAACATACAAAATACATACAGTTTATATATATATATAGTCGATGGAGAGTAGTTGTGCAACTGCCTTGAGAAAGGTCCCTCTGTGAGGACCGAAACGTTGGCATTTGTGCCACCTACTCTAATACAATCTTTTTGAAAATTACCTCTGAGTGCTCGCGTTCCTACTGCGTTCCTGCGGCTGCACCACTGCTGTGAGGAACACCCCTGTCTATATATATATATATACATATATATATATATACATATATATATAGAGGTATCAGTACCGTGTTAGCCGAGCTTCAATAATAAAAAAAATAAAAAAAAAAATAGATGATACCGTAAATTTATTTTTTTATTTTTTTATTTTTTTGATTATTGAAGCTCGGCACGGTACTGATCACCTCTTACATAATTATATGGAAGATACACCATTTGTACCGCACTCAAGAAACTAAAAAAAAAAAAAAAGAAGAAGAGATCAGTGTATCTCGAAAGCTCGCACAAATAAAAGCATTTCGTTAGCCACAGAACAGTATCATCTATTTATTTTTTTATTTTTTTGATTATATATATATATATATATAAAAATCTGTATGATATTGGATCATACACACATGAACAGGAATAAGTGAATGGACAGGTTGACCATCCTGTGGTGAAGCAGGGATAAGCCTGGGGGGAGGCGTCTCTTGGGGAAGCTGCATGTTGCATATTGCGTGTCCCGCTGCAACACGCTACCTATCTTTATGATATACTGTACATACTGTATGATCTCCCCCTTTCTTCTTTTTGTTCATTTGTGCAATTGATCTTACATCTACTGTAACTATGGTTTTCATTTGTACTCTTATGCATGTGCAAACAATTAACTATCACTGAACAACTTCCATTAGTCCAACGCAAAATACAGAAAATGTAGTAATTTTACAAATGTTGTATTATGGATCACATTTTCCTAATACATCCCCCAGGAGGCTTCACAATTTGACTTCCCTTTGTTTTTGTATGTTCTTAATTTATTGGACTTTTTACAGTATTATGATCATTTAAAGCTGCAGTCCAAGTAATATCATACATGTGTGTTTTTTTTATTATTATTATAAATGAGAAAATACTTGTAGCATAATTTATTGGACTTTTCACAGTATTATGATCATTTAAAGCTGCAGTCCAAGTACAGCTAAACCCCGTTATAACGCGGTCCTCGGGGTCCACCCCGAGACCACCGCGTTACTAACGGGGTCGCGCTAATTTAAAAAAAAAAAAATGGCCGCCGCATCAGTGCATATTTACCCCGCGGTCCCGGCTTCCCCCTGTCACCGCGTGACAGGAGATGGGAGGGGGGATTCCCCTCCGGCTTCCGCTTCCCCTGTCACCGCGGGACAGGAGATGGGAGGGGGGATTCCCCTCTGGTCCGGCTCCCCCCCGCCGCAGCACAGCTCCCGGCGAAAGCAGCAAGAACTTCAGAGCTTCGATCGAGCACTGGCGCCCCCCAGCTGCTCCTCTTGGCCTGGTCTGAGCTACTCCCGGTGTCCCCTAGAGGATCGAAGACGTGAGAGGCACTCAGACACCACCTCCACAACCCTGAAAGTTCCGCGAGAGCTGCACTCCTGATCGATTTCTCGTCTCCCCTCTGGCTGGAGAGGAGAGGCACCTCCCAATGGTACCACCCCCGACTAGCCCCCAACACCGCGAGCTACTATGGCTCTCTCCCCGCCCTACCTTCTCGCTGCCGCGGCTCTGAGGGCCGCTCTGACGAGGGAGGGGGTGCCTCTACCGCTGCCCCCCCCCCACTTTTACAGCGAGTCTGGCTTCTCTGAGCTCACCCATCCCTGCCCCTTACTATCTCCCCCGTGCCCTCCCCGCTATCCCCCCCGTGCCCTCCCCGCTATCCCCTCCCGCCCCTCTGGGCCGTTCACTTCCTCACCCGGTGAAGCCCCGGGCCTCTCCCCGAGCCTAGGGAGGGGATCCGGGAGGAGGCCGCCTTCGGCGTGAGTGCCGGTTGTGTCGCGCCTCAGGGGGATGGGAATATGCCAGATAGGGAGCTCTTACCCCTGTCTTCGGGCGCGGGGGGGTGGGGGCGGTGCCGGGGACGGGAGGCGCTGGTGGCCGTCCCCGAGGGGGGAGGCTGGGGTTGCTGTCCCTTTGGCCACCCGTGTCAGCGGAGCGGACGGCGCGTCCATGCGGCTCCATGGAAGGGGGGACGTCACGTGGCCTGCGGTGGAGACTCCCGTGGCGACCTCAGCTGTCAGGTCTGTTGTCCTCCCATCTTCTTGAGGGCTCGTGGTCCGTGGGCCGAGAACCTTGGGGGACTGCTGTTTCTCTCGGGTGGCCGCTTTGCTTCTTGCCCCCCCCCCCCGCGCCCCCCCGCGCCATCCCTCCAGCCCCCGCAGCATCGGGGGCACCCGCAGCCATCATCCCCCTCCCCCGCAGCACCCCCCCCCCCGGCCCCCCCCCCCCCCCCTTCCTGCAGCCACATGCCTCACCAATCATCCCCAAGGTAAGGCTGATTTATGTATATGTGTGTGTGTGTAGTGTGTGCAGTGTGCAGTGTGTGCAGTGTTAGCAATGAGCAGTGTGTGTGCAGTGTGTGTGCAGTGTGAGCAATGAGCAGTGTGTCAGTGTGTGTCAGTGTGAGCAGTGTGAGCAATGAGCAGTGTGTCAGTGTGTGCAATGAGCAGTGTGTGTGCAGTGTGCAGTGTGAGCAATGAGCAGTGATTGTGTGCAGTGTGTGTGCAGTGTGAGCAATGAGCAGTGTGTGTGCAGTGAGTGTGTGCAGTGTGTGCAGTGTGAAAAAAAAAAAAAAATTTTTTTTAAAAATTAAAAAAAAATTTTTTTTTTTTTTTTTTTTAAACGGGAGCCACGGGAAAACCGCGTTATAACCGAATCGCGGTATAGCGAGGCGCGTTATAACGGGGTTTAGCTGTAATATCATACATGTGTGTTTTTTTTGTATTATTATAAATGAGAAAATATTTATAACATTTTTTTAATCAACTCTAAATGAAATTTTTTATGTATTATAATGGAGCAAGCATTTTTTGTTTCTATAGCAAACATTTCTAAAGTCACATCCCCTTCCTCCTCTGAAACATGCTCTGGCACTCCCCTTTTTGAGCCCTGCCCTCTCTCTAGCAGTGCACCAATTGTATCGAGTGACTACCTGGTCACATGATCTTCCCCACAGAACTTTGCATCTTTGGTCCTCTTCTGCTGCACTGACAGCCATTTAGTGAACCCCCGAGCCAAATCTTCACCGATTGATCACAGGAGAACAAATCGACCGGCAACACAGCTAATTGCTTATCGTTGTGCGGATTGTATTGATGCACATATTAAAGGGAAAAAATGTAAGTTAAAAAAAGTAAGCTTAGACCAGAGGTGCGCAAACTGGGGGGCGGGAGAATTTACAGGGGGGTGCGGGCTGTTATAGAGGCCCCGTGCTCTTTCCCCAGGCATTTAATTTACTGCCAGGGGAGGCGTGAGGCCTCTGTAACCTCACTTACCTACTGGCAGCCGGGTTTTCGGCGACGCGTCACCGTGGCAATGCGGCATCATGTGATGTCACGCATCGCCATGGCAACACACGTCAAATGATGTGGTGGGGTCATGTGACGTGACCCGCAACTTCATTTGAAGCCGTGTCTTCGGGGGAGGGGGGGCGTGAACACTGCGACTCCCAGGAAGGGGGTGTAACGACCTGGGAGTCACGCCGCCTTCGGTGTGCTCCCCACTTACCTGCAGTTCTGCCGGGCCCTCCCGCGCCTCGCAGTGATCCTCCCTCCAGGACGCCGGTCGCCATCTTGCCTAGGCGCACGCGCACGTCAGCGTGCCCCTTCTAGTGCCGGGTCTGGGCGTGTGCCCGGTCACGCGCCCGCAGGTGCGGCCACACGGAGGCGCAGCCACACGGAGGCGCTCCAGCCTCTTAAAGGCACATCTCCTCTTTTCAATGCTGCAATCAAATGTACCCTTTCTTCTAGTCCCTCCTCCAGGAGCTCCTTTGGACCTATCCCTGTCTCAGCCTGGCCCATTCACACACCCCCACCTTGCTACTCTGCCATTGGATCCTCTTGCCTATATATACCCTGCAGCTTCATTAACTCGTCGGCTGAGCATAGAACCAGTTGTTCTCATCACTCTCTGCCTCCCTAGTCCTGTCTTGTCCTGTCTTTTTTTGCAGTCTTCCTCGTGTACCGAACCGGTTTCCTCTACGACTATCCGCACCTCTGGCATCCCGAACTTGGCGTACGGCAATACAACTCTCCGCACCTCTGGCACCCCGAACCCGGCAAACGGTAAACGATTACGTCCCTCTCTCTAACCCCGGACTTGGCGAACAGCACCCTCTACCATCCGTACCTCTCCTGCCCCGCCTTGGACTCCCAGACCACTCTACTATCAAGACCTGCTCTCGTGGCTGTGGGTGGCGTTATATCCTATCCCACCTCAGCACCGCGGTCCCGCCTCGTTTGTGGTGAGCTCGTCCTGACAGGGGGCCGCAGCTGAAAAAGTTTGCGCAGTGCTGGCTTAGACTGCTGCTTTAATGCTGACGCTTGTACTGATTCTGTGATAATATCCTCGAGTTGCTGTCTCAGAGGACAAAGATGGGAATATCTTCTAGAAATGTGAAACGTTTCTTGCCACTTTATGATTTCATTTCCATCAACGACCATTTTTCCTTTTCTTTTTTATTGTCCCTTTCACCTTTTTTGCTGTCCTTGGACTTGGATGAAAAACAATCATATCTTTACTCATTACTTTTCGTTTTACTAGAACATGCTGAGTTTTCCATATAGTTGGTCTTTGAAATGTGGCTATTTCTGGGATTGGAAGTCAAATACATTTCCAGAAGGGCCAATGTTTCTTAGAAACATCAATGTCTGAGGAGGTATATTTGTTGTAGAATGTAAGTATATCTTTATTTGTATAGTGCCATACATGTACTTAGCTCTTCACAGCAGTAATACCCATGACAAAATAATGAGACATAAGGCCATATTATATATATGTAGTCAGGTTCCCTGTCAGTGCGCAAAACCCCCCCTCCGGTTACTCACAGCAGACGCTCGGGGTGAAGTGTGGGGGCGTGCGCGAGCATAGCGCGCCTCTCCTAAGGATGCGGCCGGTTGCTGGGGATGTGCGCGGCCTGTTGCTAGGGCCGCGGTCACGTTGCTGAGGTCCTGGTGGCTCGCGGCGCAGGGCACCGCCATTGCAAGGTGCGTTGCGCATGCACAGGGGCCAGAAGCGCCGGGAGGCCCACAGACAGGTCGCGCATACGCAGTGATAGCGCTGCAACCCGGACCAATAGGAAGAGGGATCTTGGAAGGGACTACATATCCCATGAGCCTAGGAGCACCCACATGACCCCAGGGAGCCAATAGGGCGACAGCATCTCCCTGCAGGGGAGATTGGATACATTTCTCGGGCTTGGAGCACGTTAAGCAGTTGGTGACCGGAGCAGCTAGGGGAAGGAGGTAGGGTGCAGGAGTCAGTGACTCCCTGCACTAGGCCAGCAGCCCCCTAGGCCCCAGATAGCCCTGAGTCACCAGTAGCTGAGTGTTGTAGGGACAGGCCTCAAGTTAGGGACACAGCGGATGCTACGTTTCCATCCAGAGGTTTGGGCTCAGACCTCCGCTGCGGCTGCAGCAGCCATCCGGGTGGGATCGCCCCGGACGGTAGTTCCTGTATTCGGTCAGCCTCCGGATCCTTGTGAAGCTCCTGGCAGGCCGGGCACTGGAGTGCTCGGCATGTGTAAACCATCATCAATGCACCAACGATCCTTATATTATTCATATAAGACATAGTGGCTGCGCAGTCACACATATTTAACTCACTTGCAGGTGGAGGACATATTGTGTGGGGTTACTGGACACGGGGTGGGATCACCTGGTGAAAGGGGGATAGCGTCCTGCAAGACGCAGTAGTTAGTGTCTCCTCTAGGGAGGGACACCTGTTGATGTTATATGCCAAAGTACGTTTCCTATGCCCACAAGTAAAGTTATTGGTTGTTTTACATGCTGTTGTGTGATATATATATTGTCCTGCGAGGATCACTCCCCCTCTGGTGGGAGCCATCGCAGGAGGAGACGCTGCACCGAGTACGAGGTTACTCCTATTATTATTATACATGCCCCCGGCTCCCCGTGGCGGAGGCTTAGGCCCCCTGTGAGCCTAACAGGTAAAGCACCACACCTGGTAACATTAGGTTCCCCGCACACATATACCATATGCTGTTGGGTGGGGGAATACCCGTTACATATATGTAGCGGTCATGTAAAATGGCTACAGTCATCTCTCCTGCTGACAGTAAGGCCTGGTAAGTTGTGGGCATGCCAGCAGTAATTATGGAGGTTTGCCCTCACACCCTGGTGGGGTGCCCTGTGTATGGATGGGAGTGGTCACATGCTCTGACTCCATGGTTAGTGATGTCAGAGGTGTGTCAGTTTCCAGAGTGTACATAAGGCACAGCACTGTGTCTAAAAGTTAGTTCGGCGTAGTTCTGGGGAGTTCTGCCAGAGTTCTATCTGAGTCCTGAGTTATGTTATAGTAGCTGAGAAGGAAGACTGTGTCCAGGGACCTGGCACAGGGTAAAGACATCCCGGCTGGGATAGGGAATCCCTATTAAAGGAGAATTACACCTTTCAAAGGGAAGCACTGAGAGACAATGAGTGGCTAGAGAAACTACTGCGAGGGGCAGTTAGCCCACCTCAACCAATAAAGATGCTCTTGATCACAAACCCTCTCGTGTACATGTGTGGAGTGAATGTACAGAGAGGAGCACCACAGAGGAGTTCCTCGTCAGGACCATCCCCAAGTGACCGAAGGGACCCTGATGAGGTGGAGGCGCTGCACTGGAACTAGGTAGGACTCAGCACACTACCTCAGCTGCCTGTCTGGACGGGTCCTCCCCACACACCATCATGCGGGAGACTCAGGAGTCCTGTTGCCAACAGGTGCACCACCAGACACTACCACACTGTAATGGGGACTGGTTAGACCACAGGGGCCAATGTGAGATTGGGTGGGTCAGACCGGTTCACAAAAACCGTTACATATATATACCCCAAAGAGACAGCTTTGTCCATTTTTTAAAGATAACTTTAAATGTATGAAGCCAGGACTGGTTTCTGGCTACCAGTCTGCCCCCTCCTAGCAGTAAGCCCTGGTAAGAATAGGCTGCCAGGAGTTATCATTGGTTTTCCCCCCTCAGTGTAGCTTCTTGATTGACAGGGGAGGCGGTGGGACTAGGCCTGTGTTTGGCCAATCATGGACTCAGACCTGGTACCAACTTCCCTTGTACTTAAGGAGCTGCACTGCTAAATTTAGTCAGTGCCTCTAACTCCTTGAGAGAGGCTGGTCTACCCTAACAATTGTGCAGGGTTCTGCCAATCTGTATTTCCTCCCCTAGGGGAGTGGAGAGGGAGACTATACCCCTTACTCCACCAGGGAGTAAGGGAAGAGCAAGGACTGCTTAAGGGCCCCTTGGCCTGGGGTGGAGGTCCAGGGTACATCCTGAGGGTGAGTGTGCTGTCAGAATAAAGTGATCCTGATCAAAGATATCTTCCTACCTGAGTCTACAATCTATCAGGGCAAGGGGAAGTAAGTTCTCCTGCAGGGATTGTCCCACATCCCTGGGGCCTGCAAGAGATGGAGGCGCAGTCACCATGGGAAAGAATCAGTTAGTATCCCAGAAGCCTGTCCTGTTCACCAAAACAACGCGGGAGACTCAGATCTACTGTGAGCCAGCACGTATGCACCACACTGTGTAATGGCAGAATCTCCCAGAGAAGGGGGGTGGAAACACCATTACATGTAATTTTATTTAAAAGGCCAAAACTTCACTAAATATGTCCTGCATTGGAAAAATGTATCTCCATCCTGTATTCTATATGTACAGATGTGCTACCAATCAGCTGGTTTAACTCACACTACTTGAGCTGTTGCCCAGAATAGTAGAGTTTGTGGGTTTGATCCTGTTGTGCCTGACACCAGTACCCGATTCTTCACAAGGTGCCTTAAACTTGACAATATATTTCATATGGAAATCCATTTGAGGAAGTGTGGGATGTGAGTCAATTAAATATACTTTGCATGTCTCATTAGCATATCTCCCAAGTATCTAAGGTGTTTGAGGGGATTTATATAGAACTTGGGACTAAAAAAGATATTTCACTCTGTCCCTTCAAAACTCATAACTCAGGGTTTGGAATCCATGAATTGATTCAGATTTAAAAAAATTATCTCTGCAGATTTTCTGTGAGAACACTCCCCCCTCCCTCCCCCCCCCCCACTAATTTGCCTTTTTGATACTGATCTGCGGCTGAAAGGAACTTGATATAAAAAAGGGTTCTTGTTGACATCTTTAAGACACTTTAAAATCAGAATCCTACTCACAAGCTGAGTTGTAATTGGATAGTTTGGTCCCAACTGGTCTGCTCTACCCTCTGCAGACTTGTTGCTCTGTGTCCTTGTCTCTCCTCCTTTCCTTATTCGCTGTGAGTTGCGAAATAATAAAACAACCTAGCTCATATCAGGGCATGATGATTTTATATATACCTGATTGAGTGTAAAGAATATCATGAAGGTGGATGTAGCTCTTATAAATCCAGGTGTGCATTATCATTCGAGAAATTGCATTTGAGCCTTATAAAGGCACCCTGTGGGATATTTTTGACCAAATTTGGGCTATGATGACTACTTGACAAAAGATAATAGTAGTCCTGAACATTTTTGTAAGAAGTTTTGGCCTGGATTTGATTTTCTTCAATGTATGGCTGCAGATCCAAATAATGTCTCAGATCATTTTCGATTTAAACATGGTCAAAATCCTCAAGGTCTTATATGCAGAGCAATTGAATGTCCATTAACGCATTGGAGGGAAGGTGACAGAATTAACAAAATTTGTGTAAGAGAATCCTATTGGACATACAAACTAAAAACATTCGTTCCGAATGGTCTGAAAGTTGAATTCGACCTATCAGCCTTCCTTCAAGACTAATGTAACACCTTTCCCACCCAAAGGGAGATTTGGCTGTTACAGGTGTACCTTGGTGCTGTCCTGTCTCACCTGTTGTATCTCAGGAAGCCTGAGTCTCTGCGCTGGTATGGGGACTGGCATGGGAACGCTTCTGATCCACCTGGTGCAGCGCCTCCATCATGTAGGGATCTGCCAGGGGCAGAGAGTCACCCCATAGAACCCCTTTCCAGTAAGGTAGACAGGAAACATGGAACTTTGTACCATTTATTGGCAGGCCAGCTGATTCCACCTCCCACGCAAGAGAGGTACTTTGTCACACCCTGCTGAGGATCACCTTCCCTCGCATCTTGCTGTTGCTTTGTACCTGACTAGGCCCTTTCAAAGGCTTGAGGCCCTAGGGGCTAGTCTTCACCCCTCATGTGTCATGGTAGAACCGCCTCGCTCACTGGGGAGCAGGTTGCATCCTGGAAAAGGGAAGGGAGGGAGGGGTTAGTGACCCTGCCCCAAAACTGGGCAGGTCTGAGGGCGGAACAGGCATCACCCCATGGTGCTGACACCTGTAACCACACCCCCCTCCCCCAGGCATGATGGTTCCAACTGCTACTAGCCTGCATCTGGCTATGGCTACAGTGTGCTGCCGGACTCTCATGCTGGCTCACACGGAAGGTTTTAACCCTAATACTGCCTGCACTTACCAGGATTCATGTGCCAGGGCCAAGAAACCCATAGCCAGGGACACTAGGCTACACTAGATTAGCTGGTTAGGATGTAGTATGTAAGATGTGTGCTAGGTACATCTCTTGAGGTTGTTGATCCTACATTTGGAGCTGATTTCCATTTTTGATGCACACAGATTTATGTGCTACATCCGACTTTGTTCCATATTTATGATATTCTTTGCAATCAATCAGGTATATATAAAATCATCATGCCCTGATATGTACTAGGTAGGTTTGTTTAGTAGAAAAGTAAGAGAATCAGCACATCCAAGGAGAAATCTGGATAGAGTAGAGCAAGAGGTGCAAGGAACCCTGAGGGGACCCCTGAATCCCCCAAACACAGTGAACAAAAGTGGGGAACCTGCACACTCATGAATGTAAGCACTACACAATGTTTGTGACACCAAAGATATATTTAATCAAAAAGAAATAAAGTAGCTCAGTATGACAACTAAACACCATGCAAGTCTGTGCAAGTGCAGAATAATGACAGTAAAAAACTGTATGGAACACATCCTTCTAAAACAAGAAGGAACCGGCACTCCAGAGGTCTTTATACAAAGAAAAGGAATTTTAATCCACACAGAGATATGGTGAGTCCACTCACACACCCCTTTATATTTTCGAGCTGTTCCCCTACTCATACCACCTGTTCTGCATTCTTTTACTACCTGTCCTGCAGTCCTTTCGTATGTTCTTTAGTTAAGTCTAGTTTGCTCTTATAGATATTTTCTTGTATACAGTTTTTTTACTGCCATTATTCTGCACTTGCACAGACTTGCATGGTGTTTAGTTGTCATATTGAGCTACTTCATGTCTTTTTGATAAATATATATTTGATGTCACAAACATTGTACTGTATTTACATTTATGAGTGTGTACGGGTTCCCTCCCCTTTTTCTCATTCTAGGTAGTTTATTATTTTGCGACTCCCATCAAATAAAATCAATTGCAATTACTTCAAAGTAATTATAATACTTTAAAAAAATCTAAACGCTAATTATTTTAAAATAATAATTTGAAATAAAATTCATATGCAGTTATAGGATTTAATATTCCATCAATGTCTGCAAGTTGATTATGCTGTTGCACTTATGTATCAATAGAATGAATATGTGCGGCATTTGTTCTTCATCATCATCTACTATTAGAAATAATGTTTTGGGAAAGTATTGTACAAATACAATGATAAGTTACACATTATGTATAATTTTTGATTTGCACACTTGTGTTCACAAATGTATGAATATTTAAATGCTAAGTTGATATCTATATATTCTGAAATAAGTTGAATCTCGACCAAACTAGTCAAATTAAGGAACCACAAGAGATATTCTAAGTGTGTCTAATGATGACTATATAGGGTTAAGTCCCAAGACAATTTAAAGATAAGCCACAGGTCTCCACATTATTGAAACCCCTGAGAAAGTGACACGCTGTTGTGAAACGCGTAGGGTTAATGGAGGAGACGTAACGGGAGCTCCCCAAGCTGCATGTGGAAAGTATATTATGTCTTCCAAGGAGGTGGTCTGTGCACATGATCAGCGATGAGAGACAAGGACACAGAGCAGCGCGTCTGCAGAGGATAGAGCAGATCAGTCGGGACCAAACTATCCAACTACAACTCCTTTCTTCTTCCTGCTCGTGTACTAGCAGTAGCTTGTGTGTAGGATCCTGATTTTAAAGTGTCTGCAAGATGTCAAGAAGAACTCTTTTTTCATTTTTTTAATTCAAATGTTTATGTTTTCCACTTATTTTTGGCATATTAGTGAGTGAATTATCCAACCATCTCCAATTGGTGTTTTTCAAGTGGAGGTAGTATACTGTACCAGCTAACAATCTCCCCAGCTAATATATAATATAACTATTCCGATATCAAAATCATTCAGATTTCTGTGGGATCACTACAGTACCTAAAGGGTATACTGATTTATTACTCATACATCGTATTATGTGACTTTATCCCCTGAGGTGTTAAACTATGTATCTTTTTGTTCATTATTTCCACATGTAATCATACCACGTGATCCACGGAGAAGAATACTACTCCAAAGGCAGACCCTGATTGATAAGTTTGCAAGCTGATATCGGGTTTACCTTTATACATCATTCTTCACCTAAGTCCTTAGCACCAGATAAAGTCCTTTTCTGGGATTCTAACTATTTTTGATTTTAAAGAAAATCAGTGGACTTTAAAGGCAGCGATATTGGACTTACTAACAAGCACTTGTATTGTTACATTATATATTTTGCAGAGCAATACTGTATCACTGCACATTTGTTTCACATACTGACATATTTAGTGTGTAATCACGGAGAGTAGCGCTTGGCACTTGGTGGGGGGGATTCGAATTTCTGCAAAAATGTTGCCCCTCTATACATACTGTATAAGACAGGGCGATTGGTAGCATTGTCATATTGTTTATCACATTGTTTCCACAGTGCTGTATTTGACAAAGGATGTACATCAGCAAAGATTGTATAGTTTCTTCATTTCCCTGAGAGCACCGAATTGCATCCTCAAGTAATGACACAAGCGACACAACACAACACAGAGATGTCAAGAACTCTATGGGGCTTATTCTGTAAGCTCCGTTAGCACTGAACCGTGCGATCTGTACAGAAAGCTCCATTCAAGTCAATGGGGCTTTCATTGCAGATCGCACGGTTCAGCTCCAATGGAGCTTACAGAAAGAGCCCCTATGATTCACTTAAAAGCCTTCTAGAACCTCAATTCGTTAAAATCTTAGCCTCTAGCATCTGGCAACTTTTCACTGATGTTTAACATTTTACAATTCAATTGATTTACAGTATCAGAAATCACAGACACATACATTTAACAAAGGGGGAAATCCAATTTATCTCAGTTGGTGCAAAAACTGGTGCTGAGTACAGATGGGCAAATTTTTTTCGTCTGATTGGGATCCGCAGCGAATCGGCTGGTTCCTTTGGTCCACGGATTTCCACGGGTCAATCTCCAAAAGGGCGATTCGCGTTTTGCGAATTTTGTATTATTATTAGCAATACGCTCTCGCGGATTCCGCATCCCGTGGACTGATTTGCAGAATTCTAACCGCGGATTCAGCAATCCGTTGGTGGGTTCTTGGATTGTACACATCCGTCAACGGGTTGTATCCAATGGCGGATTTTGATCCGCACGGATTAAAAACGACCAAACACGTTTGCGGATTTTACACCGCAAAACAGATTTTGGGTGGAAAATGCGAGACAATCTGGGAAACGGATTTGGGCAGATTCGCCTATCTCTAGTGCTGAGAATAATAGTGTTTTGCTCTAAAAATGTTAAAGAGTATGCAGAATATATGTACACTATAATGAAACGTATACATCAAACGCCGTGTGTCACTTATTTACCTTTTCTTAGCTAGTCCGAGTTAGGCCGAGCTCATACACTCCGCTTGCTTGCGAGAATGCGAGCTCCATCCGTGCCGCGCGGCTGTAACACAGGAGATCTGCGCTCATAGTTTTGGGGGCGTGGTGAGGCGTGGCAGACACGTCACGAACACGTCACGAAGTTGGTTCGCCCTCATTGGCTGAACCAGCTCACGTGACGCTGATGTCACGCGGAAGCCGTCTGAAATAACAAACTCTCTTGACTACGCAAAGTGCTGCCGCGTCAAAGCGCTATATCACCGCTAGGCTCGCTGGCACTTGGCTAACTTCAATAGCCAAACAGGGAAGCGTGCCCGAAGTGTGCGTGCACGTAGTGACACTGGCAGCATAAGCTCTGCCTTAATGTAAGCTGAAATAGCAAATGTACACCACTTAATTCACCTCACATTTACAGTAGCACAGACAAAAAGATTATCATTTTTGCTGCATGTCACTTTTTGGTACCTTGATACTGTACATACAGTAGAGCCAAAAACTATTGAAATGCACTTCTTTTCTGATACAAACTACTGTACAAATGCTTATTCTGTATGCAGGAGGAGTTGTAATGGTAATGCCATTGGATACAAACATGCCTAAAGTTAAATTAGGAACACTTGTGAAGCATGGCTGCAGGATACAACCTTATGTTTCTTTGCTCGGATTGGAGGGGCAGGTGGGAGTGATAGCAGCAGGAATGGGACTCTGAATTCCAGTTTCCTACGTCAGACCCACTGCTGGCATTAGCAGTGACAGTGCAAAAGTCAATGTCAGAATTGTGTAGCATTAAGGGCTGTTATATAGTGTGTGCGGCTGTGCGCACGCGCGTGCCTGTGCAAAGGCGCGTGCACGTGCCGCACACGTTTTGTGTGTATACTGTGCGCGAGTGAGGTACTGTATGTTTGTGTGTATACGTATGTGTGTGTGTGTGTGTGTGTAATTTATTATTTATTTAAAAAAATAAATATTTATTAACATTGTGCAGACACACACATACATACATACACACATATACATACATACACATGCATACATATATACACATACACACATTTCAGCGCGGTGCAAAATCATTCTATTCCCCGTCTTCCCCGCTGTCTGCCGGATGCACGCTCACTGCCGTGCGCACGCGGCCCTTGTATAAAAGGGCTGACTAACCTCAGCCAATTATAAGTACCGCGCGCGCGCACGGCGTAGCACACGCGGCCAATATATAACAGCCCTAAGACTCCTCACGGGAGAGGCTCCACCAGATGATGAATGAGAAGTTGGCTGACATACTGTAGCTGAGGTAAAGGATCTCCCAGGAACACAGATAACAGAGAAAGACGTTACAATACTAAGCAGTGCAGGCAAATGATGTAAATTAGTTCAGACATACTGTAGGAGGCTATCAGGCTTACAATAAGAGAGTGAATTATACATTTGGTAGGCTGGAAGTTGCTAGATTTAAAATCAATTTGGTTCAATTTGTTTAAGAAAATATTTTGATATTATGTAACAAATGATACCTCTACATAATAGAGGTGTATATAATATTGTAGAGAAAAGTATTCTTAGATGCACTGCTCAGTTGTATGGAGTATAGTTGTTTTTACATCTGATGCAGAATTTTACATACTCAACACTACACATATGGAGGATTTGGGGGGGCAAATAAAATGGAAGAATGTCACAAAGAGGTGCAGAATGTGATACATCTTATTATAATATCAGCACCATGTAACTCCTCCCCAACACCTCCTACTGACACTACCAAAGATGTAAACTACAGTAGGGCAGACAGAGCAAAATTGGAGCAAACTGCTTTGATACATAGGAACATAATGAAAATTCCCTGCTTTTGCACCTTAATTACCTTGATACATACAGTAGGGGCATATTTATCAAGTCAAAAGTGGTACAATTCTGGCATGTGTGAGAAAAGAGAATAGGGAGAACTATTGTTTGCTATTTCCACCCACCCTTAACATACGGGAAAAACATCAAGATGTACTGCAGAGCCACTTATTCTGCAGAAGAAGCTACTGTCCCAGCAGGTCAGGACAGCAAAATGTACTGAAGTGGGAGACTTTCTATGAAAAGAGGTCACCCTAGCTCAGAAGGCTTCACAGAGCAAGTGTTTACAACAGTAATTCCCCCGACTTTTTTTTTGCCCCCCGACATTTTTTTACATGCTTAGGAAGCAGGGGGTCTCCAAAGCTGAACTGTGGTAATTTCAGCTCCGAGAACCCGCTGCCCCCTGGTTCTTACCCTGGTTCCACCAGTACTGCCCCCTCGAGAAGAAACCAAAATTGAGTTTTTAATCGCCTGCATCACGTGGGCCAATAGGAAACTGTAACCACATCTAGCGCATCTTCCTATTGGCCCGTATGATAGCAGGGGTTTTAAACCTCCATGAAGTACTGGCGACACCTTTCCCAGTACGTATCTCGAGAAGCAGGGGGTTCTGTGGAGCCGAACATGAATGCGGCTCAGCTACGGTGGCCCCCTGCGTCCGATACATGTAAAAAAATTAAATAAAGGGGTTGAGAGGGAACTGCTGCTTTAAACGCTTATAGTGAACAGGAAGTAGTGTAATGATGCTTGTACATGGGAGGGGCATCCGGCACCCGATTCCCTGCAGTGTTATGGTTGCCATGGTGACGATGGACGGTTGAACCAGTTAAAATACCTCCTAGGCAGAACAGCCCAACTGCAGAGCCGCCCCCCCTCCCCCCCCAAAACCTACCACAACACGACAAGCAGATTGCACAATTCCTAGCGAAATGATTTACTTCTAACTTGGGAAAATAAATAATGTGATACGTTTATTTCTGTGGCCTTTTATCACTGCAAGTTCAGCATATCTGCTACATATTGTATTCTGTTACAGAAAGCAATATCATGCATGGGGGAGGGGGGTGTTGATACTGTATAGAGATGTGTGAATAACGTCAGAAGTGCTTCACAAAAGTTTTCGCACATTTTTATGTAGATTTCGAGTCGTCGGAACATTTTCTTAAAAGTTCAGATTCCTCGAAAATTAACGAAAATTCCTACAATTTGGCAAAATGTTATGAAATTTCATGAAAATGTATGTAAATAGCAATATATAAAGGGCCAGGTGACATTGCACATTGTTATTTTAATGCTTGGGAAATGTATCACGCAAAACATACAGATTTATACAGAAAAACAACAAACAAAATGGCAAATTTTGATAAATTCCTGAATTTTGCCAAAAACCTTTCACATACAGTATATATATATCTATTAGTTTATTAATAAAAGTTACCTCATCTTTTATCACCCTTTCATTGCCACAGTGGCCTGCTATGCATTGCAATACAATGCCTTACATGCCCCAAAGGGGTTAAGTCCTCACTTACTATTTTATAACTGTTGACAAGAATTATCAAAGAGAATTCAGCCTCCAACGACTAACAGATCATGCTGACCAACATCAGATCACTCTATTCAGGGAGGTTTTCTGAGAACATGTGGAATATCTCTTCATATTTTTTTTCACTTGCATTGCATTGGGCAGCCTGCTCCATCTTGATTGGCTGCTGCTGGGTAATGTAGCCAATGAGGAGGAGGGGTCAAGATCCTGGGGGTGGGGAAAAGGAGAGGAGGAAACAGCATGGAGCAGAGAGGTCAGAGGTGTGTGTCGAGCGTGGGTCGCCCCTTTCACCATTGTGTTGAGTATTTTCGGAGAAGACACCCAGCAACCCTATACAGCTGTAGCAAGCCTAAATGGTTTCGGCACCGGGACTAGCCCCCCGCAGCTATATCGCAGCAACACTACTTCTGGAGTCGTGGCTTGAATCTTTGTCAGCCGTGGCTCCGGAGACAGTAAGGCAGAGTTTATAGTGGGCGCACACACACAACAGAGCACATGATGTCACACGCGAGGCGTGGCCGTGATGTAACGTGAGCGGTCCGCCCTCATTGGCTGAACCGTCCATGTGACCCGACGAGTCGGCCGACGCAAGGCAAAGACAATTTTTTTTTTGGTCATCTCAAGAATTTCCCCGTGGTCGCGCTTTATCGGTCACGCACCCAAATTGGTGGCCTCATGAAGAAGAGGTTTGTTGTTTGCGCCGCACAGGCGTGCCATCGCAGCCACTATAACCGCGGCCTAAGGATGGCTACTTCTGCACCTACTTCTAGAAAGGTTTACAATGTACATAGTACAGTACAAATTGTTTTGCTTAATAAAGTTGTTGAAGAAAAAAAAAAAAAGAAAAAAAAAAAGAAGGACCAGCAGCAGTGTCTGCCCTAATACACAGCAGTGTCTTAGTTCACTTAACTCCTGCCGTACTGAGTGCAGCTGCCGGTGCCTGCAGAAGCGTGGAGGTAAATGGATCAAAGAAGGCACAACACTGGCTCTGCAGCTTCTGCCTTTCGGGCTTGCATTGTACCTTAGTATCACATGATTTACTAGCCCCTGTGCAATTTGTAGCATATCTGATAGGCACTGTACCTATGAATGGAACGGTGCATTGCATTGTATTTATATATAGTAGTTATTGACATTTTTTTTTGCAGCTGCTTTATTTTTTGCATGGCTTTCTTTTAATCACGGGAGACTGCGGAAGTGAGTTACACACTACACACACCACATGCTGCTTAACCGTTTCATTGACGAAAGGGCCAGCAACACAATTTAAATGTTGTTTTAATATGTTTTTTTTTTTTTTTTTCCCTCTTTAAAGTAGGCCTTGGCAGGATTTATTTACCCTGTGCGCTTACATTCGGAGATCTGATGTTAAAATTGACATGTGAATCGTTGTAGCATTTTGTTTGTATTCCGTACATTTCTTGAAGGGGTTAGATCCGGGGGTAGCCAACGCCAGTCCTCAAGGGCCGCTAACAGGTCAGGTTTTCAGGATATCCCTGCTTCAGCACAGGTGGCTTAGTCCACTAATAAGCCACGGATTGAGCCACCTGCGCTGACGCAGGGATATCCTGAAAACCTGACCTGTTGGTGGCCCTTGAGGACTGGAGTTGGCTACCCCTGGGTTAGATAAAATGCGTTTTTTTCTTCTTCTTGAGTAATGCATTTGTGTGCCGCAATATTGCTGAATGGGTAAATCTCTTCCAGAGAGCGGATTAAGCAGAGCATTGTGGGAAGGTTGTTTACTTCTCATCAACAATAAGAGAATGAAATAGCAATGGTGCCTTGGTGTATCGCTGTCTCTGGCAGTCTTAGGCCGTGATTATACCAAAAAACGCGGCGCAACAAACAAAATGCATCAATTCAATTGAGGTAAACATACCCCGAGCGACGTGCGCGCCGCCTGGGACTGCAGGGCGGCAGACTGGATAGGAGACAGAAGCATTGGTTCTTGGCAGGCGACATCTGCGTCACGTGAGCGTTTCAGCCAATGAGGGGGCGAACTGCTCACAGCCTCGCCTCCCTGTCTCCTCTGCTTCTCTCCTCTCCAGTCTCCTCTGCTTCTCTCCTCTGCTTCTCTCCTGTCTTGTCTGCTTGTTCAAGATTGCTGCTCGGCGGCAGCGTGCGGATAACGTCGCCAGATCGCGCTGCCGCCCAGCGGCATCGGGTATAAATCAAGGCCTTATAAGGATGCTTTTGTCGTTATATCACCGAAGTCCACAGAAAATGCAACATAGACTGTCTCCTTTTCTCCACTATAAATATACACATGTTAATGTCAGTGATCAGCTGACTATGTATTTTTTTAAATGAACCATCCTAGTGTAAGACAACAGAATAAAGAACAAGTCCATGTAATTGGAGCACCTGTGATAGCCGTGGAGATGGTTTTAGGTTTTTGTTTTACCCCGAGTTTTCTGTATTCTTGTATATCACTAATTCAGCCCTGGACATAACTAAAAACAACATTGTTTAACAAGGAAATTCAAGGTCAATAGAAGGGTACACAGTACAAACATAGATGGAAACCATCTAAGAGGAAGGACGTCCTTGCCCCTAAGAATGTACGAACTAAGCATTTTTGGGAGAGTAAGCAGATACAAATAAAGTAACAGTGCAAATCATATAGAGAAAACACAGGCTGGTCTTAAATACGTACATGGAAAAGAAATGATTATATGGAGGGAAGCACGTAAGAACTGGTTTTGCAGGGTGTGATTTATATTAAATGAGAGAATGTATATTTAATGCTCAAAGTCCCCTATTATAAATGGCAATAAATAGGTAATGGTGCCATTTAATTTTTTTTTTTATATTGAATAGAAGTTAACATCAATAACTATGCGTTAAAAGCTTATCACAATATTGGATTGAGGGTGTTGGTGAGAATAATATTTTGGAGCATAAAAATAAGTCATAACATTAACACTTTTTTCCTTTTTTGTTTAGATACAAAATGAATAGCTTGATTGGGAAGAGCATAAGGTCCATTGGGAGCAGAGCTGCCAGCGGTACGGTGAGAGTCGGCTCATGGGTCTCGCTTCTTGGGAACCCCCACCGAGCTGCCTGGGAGATGGTGAGAGTTTGCCATTCAGGCATAGGCGCTGTGCAGCCACCCAAGGCACAGGCCATCAAAAAGAGGGGCTACGACATCACCAGAAACCCCCAGCTCAACAAGGTAAGAGAACATTTGTTGAACTCGGCCCCTATGAGCCTGAACAACTGTGGGGGCCTATGTATAAGGGACCAAAACTTGCAATTCACATGGTAAATTCAGGATTTAAGGAGACCAAAAAGCGCACCAGCACAAACGGAGCAGGAAGGACCCAAAACAAAAAATGATTAAAAGGGCACTTTAATGTGACAAAAGACCCATCCAACGCGTTTCGAACGTCACAGCGTTCTTTAAAAAAAAAAAGAACTCTGTGTGTTCGAAACGCGTTGGATGGGTCTTTTGTCACATTAAAGTGCCCTTTTAATCATTTTTTGTTTTGGATCCTTCCTGCTCCGGTTGTGCTGGTGCGCTTTTTGGTCTCCTTTTTCCCTGTATTGCATTGAGTAGTTGCACAGCCTGCCTACCTATCCTACCAGGATGTGAGTATTTGTATATTGTTCAGGGGAACCTGCCAATGAGACTGATGGTGAGTGGGTTGCACCACACACCACCTGTCTTCAGGAGGATAGTACCCATAATATCACACAATACTGTAGGTACTATATTAATTGTTAGTACCCTGGTTTAGTGGTTTGGCTTATATTTTTGAGGTTATACCTGCCTTTGAGCGCTTCAGCTATTTTCCACATAAATTCAGGATTTGTATTTTTTTTTGTATTTTAATTAAAATAGCGCCAGTCAGTGCACTTAGTTCTACAGGGATATTATACAAGTCATAATACGGGGAAGCACAATAGTTAGGAATCCGTACATAATGTATTCAAGTAAACATTGGAGGGAAGGAGTCCCAAAAAGCTTACACTCTAACTGGTGTATTGGGAGATGTCATTTGTTTGCACGTGTGTGAAGTTACAAACAGATCTCTACATGATTGCGGCCGCGGGACTACCACATGCCCGACCACCTTCAGGGACACACCCTCCATGCGCCGGGCTCTCTTCCGGCACTTATTTTAGCAGCCTGTACAGTACTCCGGTGTTTTTAAAGGCCTCCCGCTCTCTACTCCCCCTCCCCGGGCTCTACCTGTGGTGAGCGGCCTTACCTGGTGGCGGAAGCCCACCTCGGTGGACCGAAGTCAGGCCCAACTTCGGCAACCACTGCCTGGGTGGGCTTCCTCCGTCGTCGTTCCTGCGTCAGGACCCGACCCACAGGTAGGGCTTTGGAAAGGAGCGGCACCTTTTTCGGTAACTTGCAGCGGGGGGCACCCGGTGACTAGTTTTGCCCCTGCACGATTGTATGCTAATATACTTTTATATACTAATTAAATTGTGCGTCACGATCAAGCGACAGTTAAGGTTCATGTGCATTATGGCCACCAATAGGTTACCCTACTTACTAAATGAACTTTTTATTCTGCTTTCCTTTTGGGTCAGTATGTTAAAAGGTCTGGTTCTCTGGTGTTAAGTGGTAATCAAACAATTGAGGTGATGCATATTGTTTATTCAGGATCTAATTCTCCCTAACTGTTTTATATTAAAATGACAAAGATGGGCAGTGTGATGGGCTATATACATGTGCCAAGACGTGTCACTGGGGGTGGTATATGGAATACAAATACAGTACATGTTACCTGGGCTCCTCCCTTTGTGAAGTACAGTATGCAGCTGGTAAAAGGATTAGCCTTACATATATGGAAAACAAAGAACAATTCCTGCGCTCCTACCAATTGGGCTAAAATACACTAGTGACATGTTTACATTTAGAACCTAAGTCTGTGTGACAAAGGAGTCATTTGGTTGCATCTTTTGATCAAAACATGATTCAAGCCGCCAACCTCGTCAGGGTAGACTCAGTTTAACAGGTACAGTACCTACACTGAATATATGTAATTTCTTATTGTCCTATGGACTAAACTTTGTGAAGTACAGTATGTGAACGTGCCCTGAAGGGGTTAAATAAATGAAGCATATGCTTATCTGTGATTTAGCGCAATTAAAAGCTGGCCAAAGCCAGTAACAAAGTTCCCTTGGTATATGGTCTGAATAGCTTCAAAGACTAATTATAAAAACCTCGTAGAAAGCAGGCCCCGAGGGTCATCCACAGGCCGCTCTATACTTTATCATTACTATTTACAGTAAGCAATTTTTAGTAATGAGATATGTATATCATGTGTGTATATGTCTGTGAACTGCAAATGCATTTGATTCTCAAAATGAAAAAATTGATTGAATACCCTGGGGACGAGGAAAAGACAGTTTAGTTCATTCATTAGGTTTTAAAGAAGCCTTTATATGGTATGTGTGTATGGTTGTGAGGCTCTTCTAAATATGTTGGCCTTATGGTGAGTGTAGCGCTGCTTCCCACCCTCTTAAATATGTTGGCCTTATGGTGAGTGTAGCGCTGCTTCCCACCCTCTTCCCCCCCCCCCCCCCCCCCCCCCCCCCCCATCTCCCCTGGGAGATTTACTCTGGCTACAGGGTTCAATGACCCCACTCTGGGGTGCAAAGAGAGGGGAGTAGAGTCAGTAAGGTGAGTAGAAGGAGGAAACAGAGATACAGCAAGGAGAGGAGGAGACTGATGAGATAAGTAGGAGAGGAGGGAATGTAGTACACAGAGCGGAGCAGACAGTAAGGCAGGGCGAGCAAAGAGTGGGGAGGAGAGAGTGCAAAGTTGAGCAGGGCATGATGGAGGAGAGACTAAGGTGAGGAAGAAAGGACAAGAAACCGCATGGAATTACAGGGAGGGGTGAAAACAAAGAGTAATGTTTAATAACCTTTACGATCTGCTAGATCAGCGTATGTTACGCTGGGTACAGCTAGTTTTCATATATTTTGCTTGGAAACACAGGTTCAGAAAAGTAAACCACAGAAACATTCTTAAGCTGGTTACTTTTCTTGACTGAAGCAAATATATGGACGTTATATCGATCCCTTTAAACTATTTGCTGATTCATTTGAGTGAGTGCCGAATCTCTTTTGTAACATTATGATAGGTTACATGGACCAGAACAAGTGAATTGTTAATGGTCAATTGAATTAGTATTTTCACTTTATTAAGAAGGCAAAAGATTGCTTTTATGATTCCTTTCTTTTTCAGCATGAAATTATACTATGTGGTCAACTACCAAACACTCTTGCGTAACTTAATCAATTCCACCCAAAATTGAAATGTATTTTTTAACAGGATTTGAACTGCTCATGGGACCACACAGTTCCCAAGATACTTGTAGTTTTAGGTGCTGGTGCACTACTTGTTTTTTTTTTTTAAATGGTGCCCTTGGTTACCCAGTAACAAGTGGTAGAAACAAAGGGTGAACTGCGCTCTATTAATCGTGATTTGGTGATAATATTATAATATAAACCTGTTACTTAAATAGTGAGGATATGCTGATAGATTCGTGGAATGGCTCCACAGACCAGGGCTAAAGATACAAAGACAAAAGAAACAGCGCAAAAAACCTCATAGTGTAGTATATATAAAATTATAATGTGATAAAACAGGTGAGTATTGCACGTACATCAGTTCAATAAATACTAGCAGTACATGTTGTGGACATGTTACCAGTCAGCAACAGATGATGGGTAAGGATCACCGGATAACTCCCCTTCTCCTCTCATGTCTCGCTTGTGGTATCGCTCAGGACGCCGTGATGCAGGGCAGCAGCCCCTCAGCATGGATACAGCAGCCCGGTGGAGTACAGCTGTCTCCCGACGTGTTAGCTGTGGCAGTTTGCGGGGAAGCAAGCTCTCAGTCACTGGCTTCAGGCGTGTCTGCACGTGTGGCGTCCGCTTGCAGCGCGCATCGGATGACGTCATCAAGCGGCGCCAATCACTCTGCAGTCTCAGCCGGCCACAGGAGCGTAGAGAGCATAGGTTGCAAAAACGGAGATGGAGCCAAGTAGCAAAATAGGGTAAAAACACACTGCAGGTAGTGTCAGAATGCGCCCTCTTATCCAACGCGTTTCGTACTTTAAAGGTACTTCGTCAGGGTATCGGAGGTCTATAATGGGGCGCTTCTTATACCAAACCCTCTCCTGTGATTGGCTGTTTATTTTGAGTCCAGCCTCTCAAACAAATGAGGGAAATTTAAAAGGATAGGTCCCCTAATACATATTACTTTATTAAGGATAGGGGAATCCAATTGAAAATTAACTAAAAATATAAAGAAACAAATATTAATAAAATAACCATATATAAATGTTAAACAACTATAAACTAGCATGAATTGAAAGACAGTAAATATAGAAAGAAAAAGATATAAATGAACAAGACAGATTGACGCTTTCACAGAGATATAACATTATTGGATTTATAATTAATAAGGAATTAGGTTATCTATTATAAGACTTTAAGACCAATAAAAGTATTTTAAATATTTTAAAAGGATTCATTATTTAGTATAAAGACCAGACATCAATTTCTTCGTTTAATCCTAACGGGGACAGTGTTTGTAATTTGTAGATCCAAACACTCTCTTGTTTAGAGAGCATTTTTTCTCTATCTCCTCCCCTTCTTCCTGCGGGTACAGTTTGAATGCCAATATATCTAAGACAACTATCGTCACTATTATGTTTTAACTTAAAATGTCTGGAGACGCTATGATTCTCTAATCCTAATCTTATATTCCTAGCATGCTCCAGAATTCTCACTCTAAGGTAACGTTTTGTCCGACCGACATACTGGTATCCGCATGGACATTGAAGGAGGTACACTACATGTGTCGATTTACAGGATATACAATCTTTTATTATAAAACTTTCTTTTGTAGTATGTGAAGAAAATTTATTCCGTTCCAAACTAAGCATTTTACAAGATTTACATTTACCACAGCTATAGTTACCGCTAGGTCTGGTTGGTAGCCATGAAGTCTCAGATGAGGATATAGTTGGAGGTCCAATATCACTAGGTGCTAAATAGTGTTTGAGACTTTTGGCCCTACGGTATATAAAACTAGGCTGTGGAGACAAAAAAAGAACCCAGAATGGGGTCATTACACAGGATATTCCAGTTTTTCTTAAAAATATTCTGAATTTGTGTGTTAACTGAGTTATACTCTGTAATAAATGGAATTTTGATTTTATCACCTTCTGTGTTCTCGTCTGTTTAGAATCTTTTTTAGAACCTTTTTGTATGAGGAGGGATTCTCTATCCATTTTGCAAACCCTCTCCAACGATCTCATTAAAAGTGCTCTATCATATCCTCGTTCTATAAATAGAATCAACCACGGAGGAAATTATGTTAAACAAACAAAAGAAATTTTACCGTGATAAACATGACTATGATAATGGAAGACAGAAAGATTGGGCAAAATTTGATAGAGAAAAAGGTATCTCTAATAATGGTCAAAATCCCCCCAAAAAACAATCAAATGATCAACAACAAAAACATAGAACCGGTAGTTACCGGACAATGGGTGGAAACAAAAATAATCAAAATGACCAGGAGAAAAAATACCAAAAATCTCATACAAATTATCCCAAGAAAAGGTATGATAATCATTATCAAAGTCAAAATAAAAGAAAAGATAGCTATAAAAATAAAAATAATAATTACCAAAACAAGAGACGAGATAGCTCTAATAATAGATATGAACCCAGAGAGACACATCACAGAGACACATATCAGAAAGAAACTTATCAAGAACATCATAAACGAGTTTATACACCCCCAAGATTAGACTCTGATCGTCAATCCCCTCCACGTTCCCTTTTTCTGGAGGCTCTCAAGTCTCGGTACTTTGGGCCGACAGAGGGAGGGAAATCAGAAAAGGTGAAACAATACCAAGGGATAACACGATGTCAGAAAAGACATCATTCACCCGAAGAGGGACTAGGGGAGGGTGTAAATCCCAAGCAAAGATGGGAATCACGATAGATTCCACAATAAAAAACAATAACCTATCCAATGGCATATTCAACTTATCCTCAGTTGTCTTGTCTTCTCATCAAGAGCAAGTCTTAAATAAAGGCCTTAAATTTTCACAATCCAGCGGGCCTAATGGATTTCAATTATTTACTGACTTGCACAAGCTGCTGCCCTGCATCACGGCGTCCTGAGCGATACCACAAGCGAGACGTGAGAGGAGAAGGGGAGTTATCCGGTGATCCTTACCCACCATCTGTTGCTGACTGGTAACATGTCCACAACATGTACTGCTAGTATTTATTGAACTGATGTACGTGCAATACTCGCCTGTTTTATCACATTATAATTTTATATATACTACACTATGAGGTTTTTTGCGCTGTTTCTTTTGTCTTTGTACCCAGTAACAAGTCAGCTTCACACTGGCCCACAGTTTGGCAGCCATTTTGTTTCCTCGGGATGGGATGAGAACACTGGCCACCAAATGTAAGTATCTTTGGGGTTCACGGAGCTGAAAATAAAGCCGTTCAGCTGGGATTGCTGCTTTAAATACTGGGCTTACATTATCAAAACACATGCTTAGTGTGTCTTGAAATCCAAAGTAATTATGCACAGTTTTGTTCCTCTTTGTCAATAAATATGGTTTCCTCTGCAACTGCTATAGTTTGAACTCCCACAACAACAGTCAGCGATTCTTAGAAGTAATTGATGAGTCTGCATGAAGGAGCAAACTTCCTTACTAGGTTCAAAATGTATCTTTTGTTTAAATAACACTTTTCTATATGAAATAACATATATTATTGAGAACTTCAAGTGTTTTTGGAACATAATGTAATGGACTAATAGAAAACGACAGCCTTTTTGAGTATTACAATAGTAGCTTTAATACTTCAGTGCAATGTGGGCAGTGCAAAAGCATTCTTCATTCAGCTGGGGATATTAAGCGCAAATGAATTAATATACGAATAATAGATGCAAAAAAGTGAAAAAGTGTGAGGCAGTGGTGCAGCACCCAAAAAAGACACAGTCCCTGTGTCTGGAAGATGATACAAACAAAATATATGGGACGCAAACAAAACCAAACAAATAGTGAAAAATGTGTGAAAGGAATGGCTTGCACTACACCAGGGGAGCGCGCACTCTTTTTTTTTTTCTTCCTTGCGCCCCCCTGCTGGCTCTTCCCCTCTGTTCATGCGCCCCCCCCTCTTACCTTGGCTCCGGCGTCATAACGTCACGTTGCCGTGGTGACGCGTCTCCAGGAGCAAGGTAAGTGACGTTTACAGAGGCCTTTGCGGCTTCCCCGGCACTTAATTTAAGTGCCTTAGGGAAGCGCGCGGGGCCTCTGTAAACCCTGCGCTCCCCCGCAGACAATCTCGCCCCCCCCCCCAGTTTGCGCACCGCTGCACTTTACAGTAGGTATGAATCTGGATACTGGAATGGTTCCCTTGAATAGAGGGAAAGGAAAACAATAGTGTGATACTGTTAAATAAAATTATATTGAAATTGCACAGATTTGCACTCACAAACACATGTTGATAGACGGCAGTATGATTGTTAGGGATATCCTGGCTTGTGGGCTCTCCTGATCCCAGGTAGAGTCCTTGATTGTGTGCAGACAAAAGGTAGTGGTTGACATTTGTTATTTTCCCTCAACTGCTGTAGGTAGGGGAATTCCTTACAAGCCCCTCATAAGAGTAAAGTTATTAAATATCTGTAACCAGTTTGCACCCAGACGGGACAACAATGCATTAATGCAGCAGTGGCCAACTCCAGTCCTTAAGGGCCACTAACAGGCCAGGTTTTAAGGATATCCCTGCTTCAGCAGCCAACCTGACCTGTTGGTGGCCCTTAAGGATTGGAGTTTGCCGCCCCTGCCTTAATGGCTGACTTCCCCCTACTTTTTTTTAACTTCCTTTTTTTTTCTTTTCATATGGGTTAAAAGCAAGGGGTTTCGGAGCTGAAAAGTGCTAGTTTCAGCTCTGGGACCCCTACTTCCAAAGATACATAACTGCAAAGGTAGCACTGGCACTGCCCCTTCCAGGAGAAAACAAAAGGTGGTTTGAAGCGCTCACGTGACCAATAGGCCACAAGGAGAAAAAACGATGGAAAGTTAATTGTGTGTGTTAAAGCTAAAGTAAAAACCCTAAATAAACTATCTACACACACACACACACTTAAGACTGTAAATATACATAACTAAATAACTACTTAATTTGAATTGGTGAAAATCTCTTATACCCTTAACCTACTGTAAAAGTAATTTAACACAGAACTTAAAAAAGCAAACCATTGCAAACAGTGAAACAACCAGATTAAAAACATCACGCTGCCGTATGTAACGTCAATAGTATGAGTTAAAGGCTCCAACCTTCCAAACTTTCCGTAGTTTTTTTTCCCTCTCCTTTTTTTCCTTGTAGGTTTTTTTTTTATCTTTTTGCACAGCATCTAAACAGTTAAATTCACATACTGATACATTAATGGTTAATTCAAAATTCAATGTCTCTTGATTTGGGTATTGCGTAAAGACGTGCACCACACAGGCGTTTATCACACATCATGTGTATAAGGCAATGGGTTCACATCACATTATGATATTCATAGAGATCCAAGGTACAGTATGAATCGAAACGTTGCTTGTGTCTAAATAAATACTTTTCTATTTTTGAAACCAGACTTCTGCAGTGGTTTTTTTTACCCCTCTAGAAGGAGAGTTATTACACATTTTCATACTGTTGACCACGCTATTATGCTAAACAAGCTCCAGTACTCTGGTATTGGACCACATGCTCTACACTGGTTTTACTCTCTATTTATCAGGAAGGTCCCAACATGTGTCTATCTCAGGCTCCAACTCCAACCACTTGGATATTACCTGTGTAGTCCCCCAATGCTCTGTTCTGGGGACCTTACCTTTTTCCCACAGTTTGTATGACAACTTCTCTGGATATGTACAGTATGTGGATGATACTATCCTATATACATGCAGTCCCAGCCTTACCTTGAAAATGTATGGCAATCTGATTTTTTTTCAAAGGTTGAAAACTGGATCAAACAAAACATACTGTTTTTAAACACTGACACAACCGTAACTATGGTGTTTGGGACTAAGGCTACATTTCGTAAGCTTCCCAAGTCAGCGCTAGTAATTAGAAGCAGCTCTAACACTAATCTTGTCTCAGTTACTAGCTTGAAATATTAGGGTATGTGACTCCAATTTAAAATTTGGTTTGAATATTGACAAACTGACATTCAAAATCTATCCTAAAATGGGTGTACTTTATAGAAAAAACACTGCCTAAGCCCATTGGTCAGAAAGCACATTGCACAGCAGAGCTAATGTCAATTATTGACTATAGTGATTATATTGTAAGGTAGAGCACCCCAAGTTCACCTCGGCAAACATGACATTCTTTACAACTCAATATGTTGTTTTGTTTTACTATGTAACTTGAACACTGACCATTGTGACATGTTAACCGAAGTAGATGGGCTATCCCTTGAGTCCAGATGGAATGTACATCTTTCCTGTCTCAGCTTCAAATACTTTCTGGACAAGTTATACAATTATCTGATCAGGCTTTTCACCCCTACTGTACACAGCAATTATCTCCTTAGATCCGCCTCCAAAAACCTGATTATAGTCCCGAGGTTCAATAAAGATTTCGGTTGCTCTTCCTTCTCGTACTGATCACCGCACTGCTGGGACAGTCCCTCAAACCGCTTCCAGTCTTAAGTTCCTTCAAGACTTCATCTGTTTCCTACTTTAAGCCTGTTTGTAACTGTAAATTGTAATGTTGTCAACTTTACTTTGTGCCCTGGACATACTTGAAAATGAGGTAACTCTCAATGTATTTTTCCTGGTAAAATATTTTATCAACAATTAAAGAAACCCACCCATGTAAAAAATAAATAAAAGCTGTGAGTGTTTGAAGGCATTGGACTGCTGCTTTAATTATGGCTTTGATCCTTGCAGATATGAGGAGCCAGTTTTCTCTATACACTGTACTCTCTGAACTGCAGAAAGGGGTATCTTGGGAAGAGCGTACCGCATGCAAAAGCACAATATTACTCTGACAATCTCCACCAGAATACATCAAACCCAGCTAACTTCTGGAAGCTTATCAACAAAATATTCCAGCCTTCTAACCATCAATAGCCAAGTAATATTACTAAGGGGGATATTACTCTGAAAAACCCCACCGACATTGCAAATGCATTCAATTATTACTTTGTGGGGTGTGCTACTTACTTATTAGCGAAACGCTACCCAAACCACAAACCTGAATCTCATCCTGGGAGTACCCATATAGCCCCTCTCCCTCCCAACACTGCCCACAATTTTCAATTTGGCCCAGTATCCGAAGAGGAGATTACACAAGCGCTCCTCAAACTAAAACTAAGCAGCCAATGTGGACCTGACCTACTACAATCTAGGTTCCTAAGACTTGATGCCCCAGCAATTGCCAAACCAATTGCATCCATAGTCAACCCTATCCTGTCTGCAGGCCATATCCCTAAGACCTGGAAAACTGCCAGAGTTGTCCCAATCTTCAAAAGTGGGGACAAAAACACTGTCTCAAACTACAGGCCAATCTCCCTTCTCTCAATCCTATCCAAAGTCATGGAAAAATGTGTCCACTCCCAATTAAGCGATTACTATACCAAGACAAATTTCCCAAGCCAATTCCAATCTGGCTTTCGCCCCAAACACCCCACCGTAACTACCCTGCTAAAAGTTTGCAATGAAATCCAGTGTGGAATGGAACGTGGTCAACTCACTGCTGCAATTTTCCTAGATTTTGCAAAGGCTTTTGATACTGTTGATCATGCTATCCTGCTTAACAAACTCCAGAGCTCTGGAATAGGGAAGCATGCTTTAAACTGGTTTCAGTCCTACCTATCAGGTAGATCCCAACATGTGTCCATCTCAGGCTCTAAATCCAACCCCCTGGATATCACCTGTGGTGTCCAGCAAGGCTCTGTTCTGGGGCTCCTACTCTTCTCAGTGTTCATCAATGATCTCCCCACAGCTTGTCAGGAAGCCTCAATACACATGTATGCAAATGACACAATCCTATATGCACACAGCCATAGCCTCTCTGACCTTCAACACATACTTCAGTCTGACTTTTTGAAACTTGAAAACTGGATTTCCCACAACAAACTGTTTTTAAACACTGACAAGACTGTAACAATGGTATTTGGGACCAAGACTAAATTTTTAAAGCTTCCAGTGACTGAGCTCCAGATCAGAACCAACGCTAACACCACCCTAACTCCTGTTACTAGTTTTTAAATAGCTGGGCATATGGTTTGACTCCCACTTAATATTCAGAATGCACATTGATACCCTGACATCCAAAATTTATGCCAAACTAGATGTACTTTACAGGAACAAATCCTCCCTAAGCCTGCTGGTCAAAAAGCGTATTGCACAGCAGATGCTAATGCCAATTATCGACTATGGAGACATAGTATATGGCTCGGCACCCCAAACCCACCTTGGCAAACTTGACACCCTCTATAATTCAATTTGTCGTTTCGTTCTCCAATGCAACTACAACACACATCACTGCGAAATGCTCATAGAACTAGATTGGTCATCACTAGAGTACAGGCGCAAAGTTCACCTTTCCTGTCATGCCTTCAAATACTTTCTGGGCAAGCTACCCACCTATCTGAACATGCTCCAAACCCCTACCACATACAGCACTTATCACCTGAGATCTGACTTCAAAAGACTGTTCATGGTCCCAAGGCTCAACAAAGTATCCGGCCGCTCCTCCTTCTCTTACCATGCACTCCAAAACTGGAACAACCTACCAGTTTAAGTTCTTTCAAAACTAAGGCTCTCTCACATTTTAATCTGGTCTGTAGCTGTTACATAAGCCTATAATATATATTGTCTCTAACTGTGCATGCAATGTTTTGTATATAATGTATACCCTGTTCATTTATGTAACTGTATTTGTAACCATGTATTATTTGTCATATTAACTATGCCCAGGACATACTGTACTTGAAAACGAGAGGTAACTCTCAATGTATTACTTCCTGGTAAAACATTTTATAAATAAATAAATAAAATAAAATTGACAGAAAGCTAAATGCTTCTTAAAAGAAGTTTTAAAGAGCATATTTTCTTATTCAAGTGAAGTTGGTATGTAAAAAGTCAGCAAATAGCTACACTAGATGAAAGTAACCCAGGAAGCTTATTATTTTTTTTGCACGTCTTGCACTTACTCTTTTATTTATGAAACAAAGCTACAGTAAAAAACCTAAATAAACTATCTACACATACACACACTTAAGACTGTAAATATGCATAACTAAATAACTACTTAATTTGAATTGGTGAAAATCTCTTATAGCCTTAACCTACTGTAAAAGTAATTTAACACAGAACTTAAAAAAGCAAACAATTGCAAACACTGAAACAACTAGATTAAAAACATCACGCTGCCGTATGTAACGACAGTAGTATGAGTTAAAGGCTCCAACCTTCCAAACTTTCCGTAGTTTTTTTTCCTTAACTTTTTTTCCTTGTAGGTTTTTTCTAATCTTTTTGCACAGCATCTAAACAGTTAAATTCACATACTGATACAGTAATGGTTAATTAAAAATGCAATGTCTCTTGATTTGGGGATTGCGTAAAGACATGCACCACACAGGTGTTTATCAATGGTTGGGTTACATCCCTCAGTTGTGGAACTAATGGGACATATAGAGTACAATTTTAATAAAATAAAATAAACTGATTCTTAAAACCATTGATTTCTAGGAAAATCTAGAAATGTTGTGCTAATGGTTTCCAGAGTAAGGGTGGAGGAGCCAGTCGGATGAGTCAATCTGCGGTTCACGTGGTGAAGTTTAGATCATAGATTACCATACTGTACATTATTCTAAATCTTTGTGAAGTCTCCAAGCCAATTGGAAAGGATCTCCCAAAGGCACATTGTAGCCATGGGAAATGAATGAGCATATGTTGTCCTTGGATTACTTTTCTGCCACAATATGGAAACCAGCAGCTTTTATCTGCTTTTAAACCTGCTATATGATGTTTTGGACTCAATCGCAGCATTATGGTAAGAAGTTATTCCTGGTTCAAAGGTGCAGTCCCATTTTGCAACTTGTATTGGAGCTGTAATCAAACAGCAGCTCTTAATCATGCAACGCTCATTATTTAAAAAGGCTGCTGTTCTAAGTATGTAGCAAAGTTTCGCAGCTTGAAACTGGACCAAAAGGGTGAGCAAAGAATAGTACCCGATCTATCAAAGCAAAATATCCAATTGAAAGTGAGCGTTTTTCTCTCTCGGATAAATCGGGTGCTATTGTTTTGCAGCTGGGATACTTTGATACAGAAGCCCTTTATTCTGCTTTTCTCAGCTCTTCATGTACTTTTCTCTTCGGTATGTTGTCATCTGTACTTATTAGCTGTTTTCTATGATAATTATCTATCAGATTTATTGCACAGGGAACATTATTGTTTAGTTTTTTAAAGACCTAGAATATGACGGCAGATATGAACTCCTTGGTCGGTCACCTAATCGCTTCGATTTGTAATATCTGCTGTAAAACCTCTGAAGCTTTTTTGATTCTTTGCTTTCTTCCGTATTTAGCACTGCCTTTATGTTTATACCGAACAGTATTCAAGAAGGGTTTAGGGATGAGAGATTCATCAGCATGTGGTGCTGTCTTGGTGCTCTGCCAACGAATTGGGCGCAAGCGGTCGCAATCGAGGTGAGGTGGCGGGCTGTGCGCACTCCCATGAGTGCAGGTGCCTTGAGACAGCCCGCAGAGGTGGGTTTAAGGAGAGTGGGAAACTCAAACTGAACAATAAGAATCAAGCCAACGGGGCTATGAACCAGGCCTTGGTTCCCATTTTCTTCCCGATATCTCCCGCAGAGATAGGCGCCTCAGAATCTGGGTTGAATAATGGCTCTGCTTTTGAAGTGCATCTTCCCCAGACCTGGGAACATGCCCTTCCCCACTTCCCCAGTGTTTTAAGCACATTACCCAGCCTAAACTAGGTTACAGCCCAAGCCTCCATTGTGTGTTGGCCGGACTGAGTACAGTACATTATCATCCCATCACACAATTGAGCCTTACAAATGCATATCACAACATAAACATAAGGGACTAAACTATTTCAGGGGAACAGAGAGAAACATGCCAGTGAGCCATTTTGATTACCGTAAGATGGTCACGTACGCCTATAACATATAGACGGCCATCTTGACGTGTAGGAGCAACCAGCAGGCTTAACTTTAATATGCATGCCAGGCTGCCCCTACCATCACAGTCACAATAAAAGATTTAACAGAGTTCTGTGGATCTAACCCAGGGAATAGTTGGTTAGTTCTTAGCAAGGGTTTGGCTATCAACATCAGTTCTAGGATGAAACTAAAAGAGTCAGGAGAGTGTTTGTTAGGTCTCTTTGAAAAAGTGTGTCTTTAAGGAACTTTTAAATATATGCATGGTAGGGGAGAGTCTGATTGTGTGTGGTAGAGAACTCAAGAGTTGGGGTGCAGCACAAGAAAAGTCTTGAAGCTGGGAGTAAGAAAGGGAGGTTGAGGGACATAGACAGCAGAACGTAGCCTGCGTGCAGTATAGTACTTTGAAATTATTTATTTATTTATTTATCAAATGTTTTACCAGAAATAATACTTTGAGACTTACCTCTCGTTTTCAAGTATGTCCTGGGCATAGAGTTATGATGACAATATATGCTTACGTTAAATGAACCGAGGTTGTTTGTTATATTTACAGAAAATGTGTGGACAGTTAAAGACAATATAAGTTTAGGTCGTATGTAACAGTTCCAGATGGCATTGAGAGTCTCTTGTAGGTTGTTCCAGTCGTGAGGTGCACAGTAACAGAAGGAGGAGCGACCGGATTCTTTGTTGAACCTTGGGATCGTGAACTGTCTTTTGGAGTCAGATCTCTGGTGATAAGTGTTGCATGTGGTAGGGGTGAGGAGCTTGTTCAGATAGCCGAGTAGCTTGCCCAGAAACTGTGTGCAAGACAGAAAAATTTACTTTGTGCCTGGACCCAATGGATAGCCAATTTAGTTCTTAGAGCATTTCACAGTGGTGTGTGCTGTAGTTGCATTGTAGGACAAGTGACTTTGGGTGAAAGCCAAATTCGAGTTGGGTAAGGAAATATACTGTATCTGGTTATAGTAACTGCTTAATTGGGTGTGGACACATTTTTCCATGACTTTGAATAGTATTGGGAGAAGATTTAGGTCAGAGATGTACACTAGAGAGGAGCATTATGTTTAGCCTTGTAGTTGAGCACAAGAGTCTTGAATTGGACTCTGTATGGTTTGAGTAGCCAATGCAGTGACTTGCATAAAGATGCAGCAGAGGAGGAGCGTTGGTAAGGTAAATAAGCCTGTCAGCAGCATTTAGAATAGACAGGAGAGGAGATAGGCAGCAGTCATATTGACCAACTAGAAGCAGGTTGCAGTAGTCCATTTAGAATATAATGAGTGAGTGAATGTAAGGACTCACATGCTAAGACTGCGTTATTCTGTGCAAGTTCTCGCTAGACAGCTATGCTTGCTACAACACCTGACTTCCAGGGCCAATTAGAAGGCACCTTTCCCTGCTATCTGGACTTCACAACATTTTCGCTACTGAGAAGCTGTTTGTGTCTCTCCCCTGCTGCTGACTGCCTGACTCTGCTTCTGCTATACTGTATCCTATACTGTACCTGGTTCCTGTTTCTCTGACTGACTATGATTCTACTATATCAAATACCAGGTTCCTGAGTCTGGCTTATCCACTTACTTTGCTGCTCTCTCCCTACTCTGACCTTGGCTTTATCAACGAATCTTCTGTTTGCCGCCTACCCCCACCTTAGATCGCCTGACTACCCCTTCTACCTCCTCCTCCTCGCTGAACTCTCGTCTTATCACACCACGGATCCGAATTCCTGATCCCAGCCCTGATCTCGGCTTCATTTACTATGCCTTCGCTCTCCCCTGCCTTCTCTGCTTACTCTGATCCCTGGACCACGATTCTAGCTTCCACCTAGATTCCTGGTACTACTTAAGACTCTCGCAATGGATTCTCCCTCAAACTTTGACAGTGAATAAGAATTTGTGTGCATTTTTCGGTGAAGAGGGGACATATACAGAACACGAAGACCCAGATCCACAAAGCTCCCTTAAATCAGGGCTCATAACATGATGTGACCTAAAACTGGAACGGCCGTTATGTTCCCCTAATGTTAACGTGTATCTTCACAGGTAATTCTATGCAAAAATAACAACCATACTACTGTACATCTCATTTGCACAGGCTTTATGTATGGTATTATAGAATAACGGTGCGTTATCTTCATGACGTTAGTTCAGTCTTGGTGTTATCCAGACATCAAAATAAAGGTTTTTGCTGAAGTGGAAAGAGGAGAGCAGAGGGAAATAAGGCCAGGAAATAATGCTACGTTACTTAAATGATGTCTAACAAGGGCGTTTACACCCATCGAGACATTGCAAAGGCCATATTTCAGGGCCAGGATGGGCATAACACCAAGTTTAGGTATGAACTAACTTAACGATAAGTCTTCACATGAACCTTACCCCACTTTTGTGGAAATGTGATGTTATGATAGTACCTCATTTGCACATCATTTGCATTTCATTATCACTAATGGCCATTATAGTTAAAGGAAGAATGCTCTTTACAGGTGAATACAGGAATTCCAGTTATTGTCCTTTGAAGATACACCCTTTGTGTAACCTTCATTCATTAGAACTAAAATAAATTTTTTTGCTGAAATGGTTTTGTCAAAAATGAATCCTACATCAGCTTGTATAACATGAGGAATCACAGCTCTGAAGAATAAATAATAAAGGTCACCATTTGTGATCTCTGCTGTTAGAATTGTTTAGTGTTTACCATGCAAGTAACATCGTACAGATGCAGTTTGAACATGCAAATTCCGGTTAATTCCTGTGCGTTATTGTAATGCTTGTTTATGTAACAGCAGCAGGCAACAATAACAATGTTTTGCAGTAGAAGGAGGACCATATTTTTCTACATGAGAATCTGAGTAAATATTGTATATCCATCATTTGTGTTCCTTTTATGAATAATGAATAAGAGAGACACTGAGCCTGATGTATTTGCTTCTACGAGACTAGAGGGTGGTCAACTCCAATCCTCATGGGCCACCAACAGTACAGGCATATCCCGATTTAAGGACACTCACTTTATGTACACTCGCGAGTAAGGACATATATTTTCAATAGCCACATAACCCTGTGTCTGTATGCTCGGTTCGCAAGTACGGGCACTTATTCTGCCCTACAGACCGCCGTAGTAGTGACACGCTGATTCCCCTCGCCCAATAGGCAAACGGCAGCTCGCGCATGCGCCTGTCAGCACGTCCTGAACAGCAATACCGGCTCCCTACCTGTACTGAAGCATCGATAAGTGGGGAAAAAGGTAGTGCTTCACTTTAAGTACTGGTTCACTTAGTTGACTCATTCAGAAAGACTCATTCAGAAAGCAGAAACCAGCACACACCGCCAGGAAAAGGTTTATTTTACAGTGGGAGCTGACAAACTCATTCACCACACTTTCATGGCCAATTCGCCATGGCCATTGGCGACAGGGCTGCCCACCTCAGGTATATTGTGTGTGTGTGTGTGTGTGTGTGTGTATATGTATATGTGTATATGTATGATTCGATATAGATATATATATATATATAACTGTATATATATATGTGTGTATATGTATGTAATATATATATTGAATATAGATATATAGATATCTATTTATATAATATATAGATATATTATATATATCTCTATAATAATATATATATATATATATATATATATATAAACATTTCAAGGATGGAGCTTTTAAAATATAACCTTCCAAAAATATATATTTTCAAACTATAAATCAAATGAAAAAGAGAAGAAAACAATGTGCACGACTTTTTTCTCTTTTGCATGATTCCTGTGTGATGTTGAGCCATCCACACTAACAGGCTGCAGACTCTCTACCAATGGGTAAAGGTTTTTGTATGTAATTTATTATAATTCACTTATTTCACTATTTAAGAAAACAATTTTGTGTTTCTTTTAAAAGCCACTCAGTGCACTTTTCATTTATCATTCATTATTGGTATAATATATATTTTAGGATTGCATCATATTTATTACATTTATCGCAAAATCACGGTTCAGTGCGCAGTTTTCTGTTTTTTCTTAATTTATAAATCAAATGATATGGCAAATGGTGTTGTACTTAATGTTAACAGAGCAACAATAAAATCTTAGTCGAAAGAAAGGGATCTATATGTATGTCTTTATTTACAGTATATAGCACAGACGGTTAGACCCCTGAAGGTGAGTGTCCTAGAGCACATAGGGAACATAAGTAGGAAACTACAAACTCATAGTGTCCCTAGACATTGTGAAATGTATCACAATTCCATGCCTAGAGACCTCACCTTCAGAGGGATAGAACAAGTTATACCTCATTGAAGAGATTTGGCACAACGGGGGACATTTTGGATCTATATATATATATATATTTATATATATTTATATATATATATACAGTATATATATATATATATCTTTACTAATGCAGTTCTCCTCTTTCTCTTTCTTCCCATGCGTCTTGAAGTATTATTACAAGCCTTTAATATTCAGTATTCCAATGCTTTTATGCTCCAGCAGTTAATTAATATAATGAAGACATAATATAGAAGAATAAATTAACTGCTGAAGCATAAAAGCATTGGAACACTAGATAATGTATTCCTCTATATTATGTCTTCATTATATAAATTTTCTAGTGTTTCAATGCTTTTATGCTTCAGCAGTTAATTTATTCTTCTATATTATCTCTTTATTAATTGTTATCTTATTGTAGTTTTGTACAGCTAAACCCCGTTATAACGCGGGTCTCGGGGTCCACCCCGAGACCACCGCGTTACTAACGGGGTCGCGAGAAAAAAAAATGGCCGCCGCGCTTTAGCGCATATTCATCCCGCGGGACAGGAGATGGGAGCGGGCATGTCCCTCCGCTCCCCGCTTCCCCCTGTCACCGCGGGACAGGCCGCGGGGCAGGAGATGGAGCGGTGATTGTCCCTCTGTCCCCGCTTCCCCTGTCACCGCGGGACAGGCCCGGGGCAGGAGATGGGAGCGGGGATGTTCCTCCTGTCCCCGCTTCACCTGTCACTGCGGGAACTGGCAGGCAACATCCACCTCACGAGCCGCACGGCGCGATGCGCATGCGACGGAGAACGTGAGGGGTGCCTGCATAAGTGTGCTGCTTTTGGAGACAGGTAAGCAGTCTCCGGAAGACCGCTAACCCCCCCCCGCCGCAGCACAGGGCCCTCGGTGTGTGTAGTGTCTGTGAGTTGTGTAAGTGTCTGAGTGTGTGTGTAAGTAAGTGTAAGAAGCGGAGCGGGAGGTGGGAGGTTTGACGGGAGGGGGGGCTGGCTTGAAGCGGAGGGACCCGCTACTCTCCCCCCCTCCTCCACGGACTAGCAGGAGGGAGATGCGTACTCTCCCCCCCCCTCCCTACAACGGACTGGAGGAGGGAGCTGTACTCTCCCCCCCCATCCCGGACGCAGGAGGGAACAGGTATGTAGAACTTAAGCATGGTAAAAAGGCCCGCTTTAATATGCTAACACTATGTGCACGTGTGGGGTATTTAACAACAAATGACAATCTTGCTGACATGTAATCTATCTTTGGTACAGAATCTGCCTAGCCTCATTGCCAAGATGATCATCTTCACTCTTTGGTAACACAAGTGCTGTTCATTTCTATGGGTCCTCCCTCCACTGGCTGCAGGAGGGACCCACGCTACTCTTCCTCCCCCCCCTCCCTCCACGGACTCGGGCTGGAGCCACTCATACTACACACATACACACACACACACACACACACACAACCGGCACTCACGCACTCATCACACACACAGCGCTGCACACACATGCAGGCACTCACGCACTCACACACACACAGACAGGCACTCGCATCCCACACACACAGACCGCTAACCCCCCCCCCCCGCCGCAGTACGGGCCCGCAGTAGCCGCAGCGCAGCGCAGGGCCCGCCCACCCCCCAACCCCCACGCAAATGACTTCCCACCCCCTCCTTAAACTTGTGAAAAAAGTCACAAGACAGGCAAATACATCTGTTTAAGGCAGTGTCTGTTTATTCTATTATAATAATGTGTGCAGTGGTGCAGTGTGTGTGCAGTGTGTCAGTGTGTGGAGTAGCAGTGTGTGGCCGCAGTGTGAGCAATGAGCAGTTGTGTGTGCAGTGGTGCAGTGTGTTGCAGTGTTGGGCGAGTGTCAGCAATGAGCAGTGGGTGTGCGTGCTGCAGTGTGGTGCAGTGTGTCAGGTGTTGTGCAGGGATGTGATGTCCAATGAGCGAGTGTGTGTGCAGTGTGTGTGCAGTGTGTCAGTGGGTGAGTAGTGAGAATGGCAAGCAGTGTGTGTGCATGTGTGAAGTCAGGTGTGTGCAGTGTGTGCAGTGTGGGCAATGGCAGTGTGTTGCAGTGTGTGTTTGCAGGTGTGTGCTTCATGCGTGTGCAGGTGTCATTGTGAGCAAATGCGACAGTGTGCAGTGTGTGTGCAGTGTGTGTGCAGTGTGTCAGTGTGTGCAGTGTGAGCAATGAGCAGTGTGTGTGCAGTGTGTGTGCAGTGTGTCAGTGTGAGCAATGAGCAGTGTGTGCAGTGTGCAGTGTGTGTGCAGTGTGGCAGTGTGAGCAATGAGCAGTGTGTGTGCAGTGTGTGCAGTGTGTGCAGTGTGCAAAATGTAAAAAAAATTTTTTTTTTTTTTTTTTTTTTTAAAAAAACGGGAGCCACGGGAAAACCGCGTTATAACCGAATCGCGGTATAACGAGGCGCGTTATAACGGGGTTTAGCTGTATTTGTTATTCCAATTAAGTTTCTTTGGAAGATTTGGGATGTTCCCATATCTGTAAATATGTATTCTTGCCTTTTACCAATTAACCTATGAGAGCGCAAGTAAAGGTATAAATAGATGGTAAGCTCCTTAGTTTCCATGACTCCTGACGAAGCTTTTCACAAGCGAAACGCGTAGAGTCGTTTCCGTGGCGTGCCTAGAGGACGCCCACCCGCCCCCACTGTCTGAGCAAAGATTCAGCCGAGACCCTCTTTCATCCGGGATCTGACGCATGTCCCAGACCGGAAGTGACGCATCGCGGTCGAGATGTCTGAGACTGAGGCAGCGGAGAGTACCTGAGCTGGACGCAAACCAAATTGTTATGTGCCCTATATAAGTGTTGATTTTTACTCATTTAGAAAATTTGTTTTATATTTTACTGGATTACACTATTGTTGTCTTTCTTGTTTATCAATACCCCTACTGCCACTGATGTTGCCATCCGAGGGAGACCACATGACACCAAAGTCAGAAAAACTACATCCAAGTGGGGAACTACATTCATCTACACAGAGTTCAGCATTTGCCTCAGTTTTGGATGTGCCTATTTATTTTTGGAATCATGTGAGTCTCCATTTGTGAGAGCTTCTTCCAGCACATTTCACAAAAAAACTTTATTGCGCTATGTTGTTTTTTTTATTATTATTTTTCATATACTACATTCACACCTGTGCTCCCCAACTTTTGAGATCATATAGCCACAGTAGATGAAGTGGTTGGATAATCTCTGTGTGCTTAGTATATGTCTGCAGAAGTGGTTAGGAGCGGCCTTTAGATTAAAAGACACGGTCGTAGGTGGGTGCTGCTGCTTTTCAGGGTGGTTCAATCACCAAGAGGAATGTGTACATATCTGCAAAAAAACAGGACAAAGCAGTCCCAAAAGAAAACCATAATCAGTGATTATGTTCATTGTTTTTCGCTTTCATTATTGTTTTATCATTTACAAATTAATTCATGCATTGCTACGAAGTTTAATTTGTTTTGAATATGTGTTTACAGGAGAAATGTAACCATGGATCTTTTCCTGGTAGAGCTTGCAGTTAAGGTGCTGCAGATGCTGCTCGTTTGTAGGAATCATAGCTATACAGGGGGTTAGTGATGGTGGCTACTTGAGCAGAACTGTAGTTAGTACTGTACTGTCAGTGCTGCCCTGATGAAGCAGGCTAGAGACCTGCGTAACGTCTGTGCTCAGGAGAAGATGCCCATTGGGAATTGCTGTCTCCCCAACCGGGTGAACACCCCCGTTGATGTGTGAGCCGGGACCAGAAGCGCAATTCACCCCCCCCCCCACCCCCCTGGGATGCCCTGAGGAGAGAGTCGTCGCAGCCGGCAAAGGAAGCCACAAATCGGATGCTGGAGAAGGAGATGAGACTTAAGAGACTTTATCGAGGCTTGAATAGGCCACACGTTTGTGAGTGTGCAACTTTATTGTTTTTATACATGCTTTTTCTCAATCTGTTCTGCTGAATTATTGCTCTGTCAGTGTTTTGACGAGAGAAACTGGTGTCGCCATTTCCCTGAGAGAGTTTACTGCGGAAATACAGCTATTTCTATACATGTAATGCCACCCCCTGCGAAGATCTCATTGAAACGATTGTGAACCTCCCTAACATGATTTATATTTGCTCTAACCTCACTTCTTTTCAAATTACAACTTTCTTTCTACCAGCCTCATTATTCCTCTAACTCCATTCATATATCTCCATCTCTCCTCCCTTCACCACTTATCAGTTCACATGAACTGCATTCCGATCTGCACCCTTTGACTCCACTCCACAATACACCTTGCACTAAAACACACTTCTACTAATCCTTCTCACACATTCTCTTTCTTTCTGTGCTTCTCCTCCTTGCTTCTGGGGATATCTCTCTCAAACCTGGTCCCTAACTCATTTCTACATACTCTCATCTTCGCCTCCCACATACAACTTCTATTCCATGTGATGTAAACCCCTCTAACCTCATACCCATCCCCTGTGAACCTTCCTGCCCTATGAACCTCCCTCCCTTCTCCCTTTCTCTTGTGCCCTTTGGAATACTTTCTCCCTTTCTAATAAGTTCCTCTATTTACATTACTTCTGTTTCTCTCACTCTCTTCTTCTCTTTGCTATCACTGAGACTTGGCTCACTGAGTTTGACTCTGCATTGAAAGCTTCCCTTTCTTATGGTGGCTTTTCTTTCTCTTATTCTTTGCACCCTTATGGAAGGGGTGGAGGCACAGGGCTCCACCTCTCCTCTTTTTTCCATTAACTAACCATTTCTATTCCTCCTTCTCTTTTCCATCCTTTTGAGGCTCACACTGTCCAGGTTTTTTCTCCTCCCCCTCTCCACGTGGCGGTCATCTATCACTCGCCTAACTCTACTCATCCCCTTTCTGTCTCTGCCTTTCTGTATTTCTGTATTTCTGTCTTTCTGTCTTTCAGTCTTTCTTTCTTTCTTTCCTGGCTCTCCTTGTTTCTCTCCTCTGACTCCCCTTCTTTTCTCCTTGGGGACTTTAACTGCCATATTGATGACCCCTCTATCCCTTGGACTACCCGCTTTGTCCCTCTAACCTCCTTATTTTGGCCATCACAATTGACTGCAGCCAGCATCCACACAGATGGCAACTACCTGGTTTTCACAAGAAAATTCTGATCTGTTCTGGAACCTTTTCTATTTTCCTCTTTCTAGGTGATGTTATCACATCTCTTGGGTTGAAATATCAACCTCTATGCTGATGACACACACATTTAATTTTAAACCTCTGACCTTACCCCTGCTGTACAGACCAAAGCTTCTGAAATTCTCTTCACTATATCATCCTGGATGACCCTCCGCCAACTCAAACTTAGCATGTCAAAGACTGAGCTCCTCATACTTTCTCCCAAGCCTGGCCCTACTGCCCCTTCTACATTACTGTTGGCAGCACTGTCACCCACTCAGTATCACAGGCACGCTGCTTAGGAGTCACATTTGACTCCTCTCTCGCATTCAAAATGTAGCTAAAACCTGTCGTCTTTTCCTCTGCAACATTGCAAAGGTATGCCCTTTTCTCTGTCACTCTACTGCTAAAACTCTAACGCATGCCCTCATTCTTTCCCGTCTCGATTATTGTAACCGTCTACTGTCTGGCCTTCATCCCTCTCACCTGTCTCCCCTACAATCTAACCTAAACACTGCTACTAGAATCACGTTACTCTCTCCTAAATCTGTCGCAGTGTCTCTCCTGCTGAAATCCTGTATTACTTATAAAATTCTCCTCTCTCTTTTAAGGCATTACACTCTTCTGCGCCTCCTTACATCTGAGCCCTAATTTCTTGCTACATACCTGCCCGACTCTTGCATTCTGTTCAAGGATGTCTTCTGCCTACCCCTTTTATATATAAAGCCCTGTCCCGCCTAAAACTTTCTCACTCGCTGACCCACACCTCTGAAACACCCTTCCCCTCAATATCTGACTGGTACCCTTTCACTCTACCTTTCTTAAAACACACCTCTTTAACGAAGCATATGGGTAGCTCCACTGGCTGATACTATACTCTCATATGCAGTGACCACGGCCCCTTGCAAACATACCAGAACACTTTCCTGTCTCTGTACATTCTCCTCACTTACCACTTCGATTGTAAGCTCTTAGGGACAGGGACTCCTTTTCCTCTTGTTTTATGGCTGAAACGCTTATTCCAATTGTGTTCTAATATCATGCTGCATGTATTACTGCTGTAAAGATCTAAGTACCTGGATGGTGCTATATAAATAAAGATATACATACAGACATATATCTATATATGGGCCTTAATGTCTTAATTAGATATGATTGCTCAGGCCATTTGTAATCAAGTTAATGATTCATAATTGAGCCCACATGCTTCTCCTTGAAAAGGAACATGTACTGTTCTCATGTTAATGATTCATACTTGAGCCCACATGGTTCTCCTTGAAAATGAACATACTTCAGTACTGAGAATAAATTATCCAATCATCAACCCCTTTCTTTAATTAGAGATTTGTAAATCGAAATAACAAATCATTTTTTTCTTTAGTTGAACTGGGTCAGGGCTAGTTTTAGTACTGGGAGACGGTTGGTTCGGGCCCAGCTCTGTCAGCATAAAAATAAATGTGCAGGAGGTTCCTAAAGTGTGCGACAATACACTCAACAAGAGAACTTGGAGTAATGAGGCTCAAGCCTCGGTATCCAATATCACCACTGACAGATTTAATCTGTCAGTCAGAACAGAAGTCAGTCTGTGGCAGGACGGTGCTGCACCTCATAGAGACAGTGTTTGTATTCAGGAAATTCTAACGTTCCTTCTTGTTGGACGCTATATGAATTCTGTTCAATAATTGCTCCATAGAAAGAAATTATGCCAAAAAAAAAAATAGATATGGGGTAAAATATCAAAGTCTCTGAAAAAACTAAATGCAGCAGTCCATTGCAATAATATGTTGGTTATGGTAATAAAGATCCAAAGAAGGGAAGTAAGAGGGGGACAACTTACAATACTTTTATATAAATCACAATATACCAGTGAAATACAATATATATCTCAAAATAAGAAACTTGCTGCATATGAAAACTTTTTCGAACACAAAATATTGATAATTTAAAACGGTTACAGTACATTTTGATGGAATAGAAAGTGAGGTTATTTATTAAACTGTGATAGTGCCGATCGGAGCGCTTTCACATAGAAACTTCCTATAATTTGGGCTGAAGTGGCTCAGTGAGTAAAGGCGCTGACTGAAAACAACGACATTGAGTTTCATGTTGGGGTAGCATGGTTCATAATCCCGGTGTCGGCTCCTTGTGAATTTGGACAAGTTACTTTATCTCCCTATGCCTCATGCACACAAAAACAGATGGTAAGCTCATGTGGGCAGGGACTGTGACTGTAAAAATCCTATGTATAATGCTGGGTACTGCTCACTATATTGTAATTGTGAAGCGCTTTGAGTACAATTGGGAGGAAAGCTCTATATGAAATAAAGCTATTCATTTATACCGAACAACTGGCACAACCCTTTGAGCTTCGGAGGGGTCGTAGTGCTTGAGTGCCATGAATCCTCCAGCACAATGCGGCAAAGTGACTGGCGGCCATTTTGGAGGAAACGAGAGGAGGGCAGATTGCGTCTTGTGCTCCATGGGAACACGGCACACAATCGAACCCGGAAAAAACAGACTCTTTGTGGATGACTTAGTCACTACTTCATCGGGTCCCCAGTGAGTAAAGAAACTGACTCTTAAAAACAATGACACTGCGTTGGTTTCAGGGGAGCCTGGTTAAATTCCCGGTGTCGGCTCCTTGTGACCTTGGGCAAGTCACGTTATCTCCATGTGCCTCAGGCATCAAAATCATAGATTGTGTCTGTACTAACTAATGTACAGCGCCCTGGATAAGGACGCAATATAAATGTTCTTATAAATAAATTAAGTATGTTCCCCTATTCAAGAGCACTGAAGTTTGTTTAGCAAGATAGCATGATCAACAGTAACAAAAGCCTTTGCAAAATCTAGGAATATTGCACCAGTAAGTTGTTCCATTCCAGATTGGATCTCGTTGCAAACTTTTAGGATGGTGGTTACTGTGGGGCGAAACCCAGATTGGAATGGGCTAGGGAAATTTGTCTTGGTATACTAACCTCTTAATTGGGAGTGAACACATTTTTCCATGACTTTGGATAGTATTGGGAGAAGAGACTTGGCCTGTAGCTTGAGACAGTGTCTTTGTCCCCATTTCTGAAGATTGGGACAATTCTGGCAGTTTTCCAAGTCTGCGGGATATGGCCTGCAGACAAAATAGAGTTCATTAGGGAAGCTAGCGGTTTGGCAATGGCTGGGCACCAAGTCGTAGGAACTTTGATTGCAGCAGGTCTTGTCTACATTGGCTGCTGGGTCCTGGGTCACTTTACAGATTCATCTTTTAATTATCTGTATTATTCACACAATATATAAAAATGTCACTTGGCCTCCAGTTACTTCATAAATTTTATTTATTTTTCAAATAGAGATATGTACAACATGGGTACTGTCTCTGGACTAAGCTACTGTATGAATATTTACTAAGCCACTATGAGCTGAGGAACCCTACTTTGTCTTGGTATCCATGGGGGGGAAGTTCTTTTTGGCTTGATTTTCTATAGAGCGTAATCTATAGATTACTTACTCTATATATGGAAAAACACCAGTCCTCCAAATGGCAAAACAAAGTCCAGAATTTAGAAAGATCAACTCTAATATAAGAATGCTGTACATGTCAGGCAATTTATTGTACTGTATTTTATTTTAAATGTAGTTTGAACAAGGAATAGGGGTGTCTGACTCTCTACTTCAGTGATTTTCAACCGGGGTTCAGCGAGCACCCCTCAGGGGTTCCGAGGCCGCCAAGGGGGAGAACTGAGAACTCTCCCAGCTGTTCCAGGACCTGCAGTGTGGCGGCACCCCCGCCTAGCAGTTTCCTCTCCCTGCTTCTGCTGTCAACTTCCAGCTGGCAGGAGGGAGGAAGCATCAGCCAACACTCTTAAAGATAGTGTGTGTGTGTCTGTGTGGGGGAGAGAGAGAGTGTGTGTGTGTGTGTCTGTGTGGGGGAGGAGGAGAGAGAGAGTGTGTGTGTGGGGGAGAGTGTGTGTGTCTGTCTCTGTGTGTATGTGTGTGCGGGGTGGGGGAAAGAGTGTGTGTGTGTCTGTATTGGGGAGGGGGAGAGTGTGTGTCTGTGGGTTTGTCTGTATGGGGAAGGGGGATAGAGTGTGTGTGTGTGTGTGTGTGTGTGTGTGTGTGTGTGTATGTGTGTCTCTGTATGGGGAAGGGGAGAGAGAGTGTGTGTCTGTATGGGGAAGGGGGAGAGAGTGTATCTGTGTGTGCGGGAGAGAGAGTGTGTGAGGTGTGTGCGTGTAAGTGAGAGGGGAAGTGTGTGTGTGTGGCGTGTTTGTGTAGAAGAGAGAGAGGGGGAGAATGAGTTTAAGTGAGAGGGAGCGGGGGGGAGGGAGGGGGAGGGGTGAGAGATACGAGATGGGGAGTGAGACGGTGGCGAGATGATGATAATATGTTCAGAAACACTGTCATAATATTTGGGTGACAAATTCGGTTTTGTAAATTTTCTTGTTTGAAATTGGAAAGCCATATTGCAAAGAAGCCTGCTGTTTCATTATGCAGTTAATTCTCACCAAGGTCTACAATCAATATACATTCACACACATTACCACCATATAATGTAAACACACAGCTGTAACATTTAATGGCCCATTCTGCCAGAATTGTTTACATTGTGATATTCTAGTCTCCGGAATTGGGTCTCAGTGATTCTTTTATGCTTTGAAAACCATTTATGGCTAAAGAAAATGTAATGCACAAACCATATTTTATTTTAAGTGGCACGTAGATCTACAGAAACATGTTGAAAGTTATGTCTGAAATGCGTGATCAAATAATGCCAGTTGTTACAGACTAGGCACGTTTACTGCTTGACCATCAGCAACAAACTGAATACATGTGTAGCCATGTATCCTCTTGGCTACTAATCTGCCCTGCCTAACACGTAAGACCTGGTACCAGTGCAGGCAGTGTTAGGGTTAATCCTGGTTTTCCCCTGCAGTAAGCAGCTCCCTTGAGTGACAGGGGAGGCGGAACTAGGCCTGTGTTCTGCTCTATCTCGGGATCAGTCCTAAGACCCTCCTCCTGGGTACATAAGGGGCAGCACAACCTAAATTTAGAGCGTTCTGGGAGCTCCACAGAGTGGTTCTCTGAGTTGGAAGCGTGGAGCCAGGGCTCTGGCAACCTTCCGTCCCCTCCCTTAGGGGAGTGGGACTACTACCCTTTATTCAAGCAGGAAATAAGGGAAGAGCTGAGGATAGACCCTTGGGGTTGGGTCCAGGGACCATCCAGTTGTACAGTATGCTGTGTTCTACTGTTGAAGAATAAAGCAGTTCCTGTTTATTATATATTCCTGCCTGAGAGTGCAGTTATTCAGGGGGCGTACCAAAGAGAGTTTTCCTGCAGGGACTGCTGGGGCCTGCAGGGAATGGAGGCGCTGCACCGAGTAAAGAAATGAGAAAGAACCCCAAAAGCCTGTCCTGTTCGTCCCCACTACCATCGGTGGACGCTTAGTATTCTGTGAGCCAGCACAAAACACAGTGTAATAGTGAAATCTCCCAGAGGGTGGGGGAAACCCTGTTATGCATGCTATTTTAAATCTTCCTTTGCTGTATGAGCAATGTTGCACTTACTTTCAATGTAAACATTCTGATGTGTGCAGTAAACCAAGATTTATTTGGAATTGGTAATGGTACAGTCAATGCAATTAGTATGCATAGACCAGGGGTGGCCAACTTCAGTCTTCAAGTGCCACCAACAGGCCAGGTTTTAAGGATATCCCTGCTTCAGGGCTCAATCAGTGCCTTAGGCCAGGGGTGCGATTTTTCTGGGGGGTGTGGAGGTGTCGGGGGCGCGGCAGTTATAGAGGTCCCACGCTCTCCCCAAGGCATTTAAATTAAATCCCGGGGGACCGCGCGAGGCCTCTATAACACAGTTACCTTCCAGCAATGCGTCGTCATGGTAACCCGAGGCCGAGTAGGGGGGGGCAGCCGCAGAGGTGCGCACGGGGGAAAGTTTGTGCACCCCTGCCTTAGGCCCTTATTTTGTAGTGTGAGATAGAACAGATGACGTATTATCGCATGAAAAGCCTCATGAAAGTCAATGGGAGCACGTCACATGTGCTATCACACCTTACAGACTAAGGGCTTTAGGCCGCGTCCATAGTAGAACGCGCTAGTTTATGCGCTTCCTCCTTCCGGCGTCGCGCTTCAAATACAAACTTCTTTGTATTGCGAAGCGCTGCTCTCCCTGTAGCGCATGTGCGTCCTAGTGCTTGCTAAGTAGCTCGCACTATGGACAAATGCTACTGCCCCGATGTCGGCGCTGCACGCGCGCCTGCCAGACTGGCGATGCGTGCAGCTGTGATCCCCGGTCTGTGCAGAGCTGCAGGGGGAAAGACAGGGGGTGTAGTGGGCCGTGACGGGCGCGGCCATGATGTCACCCGACAGGTTCGCACTCATTGGCTGAACCGCCGGGGGGCGTGGTCAGCGCTCTGTTGCCAGTTCTGAAGACAGTTTTGTTGTCTTCAGAAAAATCTGGACGCGCAACGCAGCGGCGAAGGCAGCTAGTGGGCCCAGCCCCTTTGAGGGCCGGTTCTTGTTCCTGCAGTGCACCCCATATCGCGCACTGAAGCAGGCACCAGGGACCTAGCCTTAGTCTTCGTCTGAACCACTGATTGAGCCATCTGTGCTGAAGCAGGGATATCCTTAAGAACTAACCTGTAGGTGACCCTTGAGGATTAGTTAGCCACCCCTGGCATAGACTCTGATGGGTTCGCAGGGAAGCGTGGCTTTTGAAATGGCATTCCTTCCTAGAACCAAAATAACACAATGGCAGTAACATGTTTAAATCATATCATACGTGTTTGTTTCACATCATATAATACTGATCTCATAGTCAGGATATCAATTGCTTTTCATGGCCACACATTTCTCATGTTTGAAGGAGACCCAACGTAATCCCTTCACTTTGATAAGAGATATATATATATATATATACAGGCATACCCCGCTTTAAGTACACTCACTTTAAGTACACTCGCGAGGAAGTACATATCACCCAATAGGCAAACGCCAGCTCGGGTATGCGCCTGTCATCACATCCTGAACAGCAATACTGGCTCCCTACCTGTACCGAAGCTGTGCCCAAGCAGGGAGACTATAGAGCCTGTTACAAATGCGTTATTTACATCAGTTATGCACATATATAACGATTGCAGTACAGTACATGCATCGATAAGTGGGAAAAGGTAGTGCTTCACTTTAAGTACATTTTCGCTTTACATACATGCTCCGGTCCCATTGCGTACGTTAATGCTGGGGTATGCTGATAATACTATATAATATATTATATATATATATATATATATATATATATATATAATATATATATATATTATATATATATATATATATACAACGTTTCATTCTGATTTTAGTACTAGAAGTAAAAGTGCAAACCTCCTAGGCTGAATAAAGAGCCTGCAACTGATCACATTACAGCAATAAAAGTTCCCATGTTATGTGTTTGGCACATATCCCCTATCTGCAGTGCTATATTATTGTAGTTCATGTGCTTCTCACAGTTTCTTTGGGACAGTTTCACATTGTCAGCTACAGAAGAGCCCCGGGGAGCATTCTTAGCTGCATGACTTTTTGTAGCTAATTCATGATAAGCTCCTGAGTGAAAACTGGACACCACTCTTTACAGACCACAACATGACTTCTCACCGCTCTAGTACATGAAAATCCCTCTGGGTATTTGACCACCCAATTAGAAAAAAGTTATGCTGGCTGCCAAGGGTTTCACTACAACTAAATGTGGTATGCTATTTTTGTCACAATATTACAATAAAGGTAACCAGCAAAATTTACTTTCTGGGGGGAAAAAATTAATTGCTTGTCGGACAGCTGCATTTTTATTCTCTGTGTTGCAGGCATTACTTATGTAGCAGAGTCCCCCTCCTTAACTCCGGTTTTGGGGGAGGCGCGCATGCATAGTTGCGGTTGTCAGAGCGGCGGCCATCTTGGAATGGCTCCGCATGGACTGAAACGGGACTACGAGTCCCAGAATCCTCGGGGGGAGGGTTGATCACATAGACTGACCCAACCAATTTTATGCGAGCAGCCTGGAGGAGCAGGATATCCTCTGCGGGTGGAAAGCCCGCAAGTCAGTGCTGACGAAGGCGCCAAGGAGTAAGGTAGTGTCCATGGAGCAGTAGCTCCTGGATTAGGCCAAGACCTTGGCCCCAGTTAGACCCTGAGCCAAATATAGTGGATGTATTGTAGGGAAGGCCCCAGATAGCAGATAGGGACCCTTTCCCTTAGTGTTGTAGTAGCATCACTGCGCCGGTGGACGGCTGTCTGTGCGGCGACCTGCGGCCTGGACATGGTTGCACGTGGCACCAGACTTTGTGTGAGACACTCCGGCTGGAGCTCACATCACGCGGAGGCCTGGACCCTTAGGCGAGAGGGGATTGCTGTTGCAGGCCCCGCTGCGTGGGACCTGCTTCAGCGTAATTCCGGAAGCTGCCCCTGGTATACTGGATTACCCAGGCAGGTATCACACGTACACCAACGGTTCATACTAGGGGGTTAGCGCTACCTCACACTTGGGATGTATTGTCTGTGCGGACACCGGGGTTATAGGTGCCCAAGGCACCCCCAGTACTTTGGGGGAACCACTCAGGGTGTGATAATATTGTACGTATTGTGTGTTGCATTATAGTGTGTATAGTAAAGACGATATATTTGTGTGATATTGTCATTACTGTTTGTATTGGTTCCTATGAAGAGTCATCCCGCCAACGCTGGGATCCCTCATAGGTGGAGGCGCTGCACTAAGAGAGAGAGAGAGAGCTCACCCAAGGCTCCCAGAAGCGGAGGCTCAGGCCTCCTGTGAGCGTAGAGGTACCAGCAGCACATGTAATCGCCTGCGGTTCCCCTTAGGCATAGGGAAAGGGGGTTACACTTATTTGCTTTTTCTGTAGTTATCCTCCCCCCTCCCCCCCCCCCCCCCATTTACCTAAAATAGCAATGTTTTAAATATATACGGCTTCTGTCTGGTAAACTAGGGGAATGCTATTGGTCATTGTGATGTCCTTTTACTCACATACTCATCGTCAATGATGTGGTCACTTGTGCAGTACTTCCCACATTTGTATGGGATTATGTTATGAATCAGATGTCTCCCAGTGGTTCAGATAAATAACGAATAAGAAACTTGATGGGTAAGGTTGATTGATCCTTTGGTGGTGCCTAGCAAGGTATAACGGTATTGTTCTTAGCAAGGTATGCTGTATACGTTAAAATGTATAGATAACACTTACCATGTACTATCTATATTGTACATGCTTACTTTGTAATTGAAGATACAGTGCTTGTAATACTATAGTTTTCCCTATTTACTCTTACCATATGGCACATTCTCATACAATAATGAATATACAATGCACAGTGCTCCCTCTGAGGAAATGCTATTGTATAAGTTCTGCTGATGCAATGGTGAATACGTGACAAGTTGTAAATCAGCGCTGAGAAAGATGGTCATTGTAAAACAGCACATGTATTATTATTTTCTATTGTTTTTCCTTTTCATTTTTTTTTTCTGTTGTATGATTTTGGAATTAAAATATAAAATCGGTTTTGTCTATCAAGAAGCCTGTTCACTCCTGAGGCAATATCTTTTTGTTTTGCAACGCACACCCGAAGTGTATATTTGTGTATTTTTTGGAGTGCACAGGGGTAGCATTGATCACAGTGCAAGCAGTGCGTCTGGGGAACAAAGGCTCCTTGTGGGAGAACACTTGGCCAAACAGTCGGGGGGTAACAGCTTCTGCAACCCCCCCCCCCCCCCCTGCCCCCAAGCTTTATTTGGTGGTGTTAGCGAATTATAAGGGACCTGTAAGTCTTTAGCTTCTGTTCCATAAAGTGGTCCGGCCTGCGGGAACGTAAAGGGAGGGATTGAGCAGCCGGCAGCACTTTGTAACTGATTATTCACCTCTCCACAGCCACGTAGGTAGCAGACAGTGCACCTGGTGGAAAACCCACAGTATCAACATACTGTACATGAAGTTCCCAGCTCTCTAAACAAAAAAACTTAAGAATAAGCAATCCATTTGCCAAGAAGACAAGTTTACTTGAAAAACAGCAATCAGCAAATACAAAACTGGGCACATCATCACAAAGTGCTACAGTATATTTGGCTGTATTTTTTTTTTAAATCTCTTTTGCTGATTGAGCTCCCTCAAAATGTAACACATTGCAAGTATTTCTAGAAGGGAAATGGTAAGGATGTTTGTGGATTAAAAGAGAATCTCTGATATCACTGACGTGCTGTTCATGGCTCAAAGATTCATGTAATGCTCTCCCAATTCCTGAAGAACTTATCTGAGGGGCCAGCAGCTTTGTAAAAAAGCATATCCAGCACACACAGTTAGTTCCAGATTTACTCATCACCATTTAACTATGAACTATTTAATGTGACGTTAATAGTAACTTAGTATTCGCTAAACTAAATGACATGACAACATCACCAAGGTTTTACTCCGGTGTAAAGCATGGCATTATTTTTAAGGGGCGTTATTCCAAATGACATGCAAATGTGCTCATTTGAGCCTGAATTATATTCATCCCAAGTTGACTGATGAGCATTAAAGCTGCAGTTCAGTCTTTTTTTTTTTTTTTTTTAATTAATTTTTTTACTTCAATAGTTTCATGTGGGCAATCTCTAATTACCTAAAGAACTGTATAGCTGCCAGTCAATTCGTTCTCCATGTATTGATCGGCAAAATTTGGCAAGATCTTTAGAGATGGCATATGTTTTTCTTCTGCTTCTGTCACTCAGTGGAAGCTCATGAATATTCATGAGCACTCCTGCACTGACATGTGCTAGAGGGAGGGCAGGGCTGACAAAGGGGTGTGCCAGGGCTTGTGACAGGACATGAAGGGGCAGTGCCTTAGCAAATGGCTGTTAAAATAGAATACAAGAAAATTGGTCTTTCAAAGTTGTTTTTTAAAAACAGAAAATGCTAAAAGTATTTTTTCTTACTACAGAACTGATTTATTAAAAAAAAACACACATGCAGGATATTGACTGAACTGCAGCTTTAAGGCAAATAAGGATTCTTTATTAATGTTATCCTTAACTTTGCCAGACTGATATAGGACTTTTGCTGGAGAGGAAGAAAGAGTGATATTTCTGAATAATGTAGCGTTATCTTGGAATAACGTTGCCTTAACTCTATGGTAATGAACCCAATTATGGCTAGGTTTTTTTCTTTTGCATATATTTAGCTTTGTGATTCGGGTAATTAACTCAAGAAAAATATGTCTGTTCCTGTTTTAGGTAATGTCACATTATTACCCCTGATTTAACGGACCTTAGGGAATCTGGGCCTGGTTGTTAATTGTATCAACATTAAGGTCTCCATTGGCTCCTATATTAACACATACTGTACTTACTGAACTTATCATTTCTTAAAATCCCCCAAACACAGTAAGTTGTTCACTGTTCGGTGAAGATCAAAATATCAGTACAGTGACCACAAATGCATATGGTTTAGTGGTGCACCAAGTACCCGGTGTAGCCCTTGTACCCCCGGGGTACTAAAACTACGCGTGCTGCTATCACCTGTACGGCCAACAGGAGGCCTGAACCTCCGCCACTGGGAGCCTGGGGTATACTTACACTCGGTGCAGCGCCTCCACTGATGAGGGATCCCAGCGTGGTGGGAGTGTGCTCTCAGCAGAATCAACATACACAGTAAATACACACACGGTTGAATAAGAACAGTATTTACTAAACAGATAACTATAACTTCTTACATGGATCTCATCACATCATCTTAATATATAAAATCGAATGGTTAGTGAGGTTAGTGCTATCTGCGGTGAATCTGATTGGTCCGTGACTCATTGGCCAAGAGGTACGCCCCACTGTGACATCACCTCCTTCACTCTCACACACTTGCAGTCACACCACACGGCCAGAACCTCTGAGGACTCCTTGGTACACAGTCACCCCCTCACACTCACACACTCAGTGTCACACTCAACACTGTACACACACTCACACTCAACCCTGTACACACACACAGTCACCCCTGTGTACACACACATTCACAGTCACCCCTGTGAAACAACAACCTGTACACACACACACACACACACACACACACACACACACACACACACACACACACACAC
>CM071569.1:266980172-267071968 GCA_036426205.1 Ascaphus truei
TCCAACAGAGAGCAGGTCTGGCAAAAACTTTCTTTATTGGCAAGGCAACCCTTCAACGCGTTTCGTGCAAAGCACTTTGACAAAGTGCTTTGCACGAAACGCGTTGAAGGGTTGCGCCCCTCTTTTTAATGCCTTGCCAATAAAGAAAGTTTTTGCCAGACCTGTTCTCTGCTGGATGCTGTGCGCTACACACCTACATCCATTTATTTCAGTGCATGACTGATAAAATCATCACCCCAGAGGGGAAAAACACACAGCCTCCTATGCGTTTCGGACGAGTAGGTCCTTTATCAAGGAATACAGGGCTAGGCTAGGGTACAGGGCTAGTTTAAGGAGAATAAATAGTCCTGTGGGTGGTGGCTGTTGGGGAGGGGGGGTAAGAGAGCATTAACTTTGCCAGCGGGGGCTCTGGTGCAGATAAGCCCTGTGGTGGCTGAGGGTGGCGAGTGGGCAGGGCTCATTAGCAACTGAAGTTATGGCTGTGTGATCGAACCTATATATTTACATCACTGGGAGCTGTCAAAATCTCCACTTTTCCAAAACTGTTCCCGTTGGCAGAATATCTGAGTGCTCAAAATGTGATAGACAATAAATCTAAAAAACTAGGGCTGTCAAAGTTCCCTCAAACACTGAATTCTAATCATCGTGATTTTTTTAACCTGCTAGCCTGTGACATTGGGCCTGCTGAGAGATAGATTGGCTTATCATGCAGTTGCAGAATACTATTGTTGGAGTGATAGAATGTTTTATTCAGAGCTTGAGTAGCGTGGCTGTTCCTTAAGGGAATGGCAGAGAAGGAGCATACATGTACAGGATGTGTTATCTTTTTCTTCCAGGGGCTATGCAATCAAAATCAGCTCAGATATAGAAAAATAGTAGTTTATTATAGCAACAGAAAATGTGTATCCAGTACATCTGTTAAAGCAGCAAATTAACCTCTTTTATTTGTACAGAATTGGAACAAAGGGGGTGTTTCGGAGCTGAACCCTGCTATTTTCAGCTCTGGGGACACCCTGATTCCTGAGATATACTTACCGGTGAAGTTCCCGGTATTATTTTCTGGTTTTAAAATGGGATATCTTTGGCTAGCCAATAGGATGCTGCAACCAATGATTTGTGACTTCCTATTGGCCCAAGATTTTTGTTGGCTCTGGAGGGAGATTTAACCATGGTAACCTTTTTGGCAAGTATCTCGGGGTATGGGGGATTTGTTTAGCATAAGTCCAGTGGGGTGCCTATCTATTTTTGTATCCCGTATGATCCTCTCTTGTTTTGGATGATTGAGCCCCTGGGGTGGATTCAAGGATTACCCGAATGCTCCTATTCTCTATTGATTCAATATATATTGTGATACAATGTGCTTTAAATGCTATATAATCATATTAAAATTGTGATAGGTGAGATATATTGTGAAAGAAAAGTTGCCATTGTGATAGAATCCCATCAAAAAGACACCCACAGGTAAACACCTGTAGTTTTAACCCTTACTATTGGCGTTAACCTCCCGTTACCATGGCCAGGTTTGTGCATATGACTTAAAGATAAAAGGTACTTAGAAGTGCTTGTCAACTAACTGTACATTTTTCGTATAAGTTTGACATCTTTTTAGTTTATTCGTTCACTCGTATCACATGATTCGTAGTGCTGATTTTCCAAATACTTGACTAAGAACAAGAATACAAATGCCAGAATGCTTATGGGTAGGAATGAACAATCGGAATTGGAGGGACATATTTGAAGTTGACAGATATTCCAACGGTTAATCGAGTCGTGATTTCTGTATATTTTCACATCACGGGCATTGCAGGAAGAAACCTTGCAACCCATTGATTTCTGGAATAGTATGCCTTAGTAAATATGGGATCATTTGTTTTACCTCTAAACTTCTTAGTATAAAACAGATTATCCAGTTGTCCTTCAAAATATATGTAGCTCACTTTCCCTGTGACTATGGCACATGGGTATACTAACTATGTTTACTAACACACACATAAAGAACTATATAACCACAATAACTATATAAAGCCCCACAACACAATACCCACACAATATATATACAGTATCACCCCCGGTGGAATCTCTTCCCCAAAGTACTGATGGTGCCCTGGGCACCTAACCACACCGGTGTCCACAGAGCAAGGCCCCACCCAAGTGTACGTGGAGTAGCGCTACCCCCTGTGTGAGATTTGTTGGTGCACATGGGTACCTTCCTGATCTTTGGCCAGATCAGGATAATTGGAGAGGGTTGATCCGTCGGACCACAGAGTGAGCCCATGACGTGGGTCTCTCCAGCACTCTCGCGACATCCACCTCTTGAGGGAGCTCCCGCTGCAGTGTGTCCCTTAATGTCTTTGGTTGCCTGTGGTTTGGTCCCAGACCGCAGGCCGCGCACACCGCTTGGCGTCAGTCACCTGTGAACTAATACTAAATTGCTAAGAGCTACTGGGGAAGTGTCCCTATCTACGGGCCTTCCCTGCAGCACCCACATGCTGAGGTGAGTTGGGGCCTAGCTGGGATCTATGGGGAGGGGGTGGGGTATCTGGTCTAGTTCAGGGGCCACTTGTACCCTTAACACATCCTCACCCCTTGCTGTCCCTGCTCCGACTGGCTCGCGGTCCTCAGCACGCCAAATGTATGTATTTGGCTTCTCCATGGATACTACTGCCCTATTGGCTATGCTCCCCCACCTGGTGAGCAGCCCCTGGGGCTGCTGGGACACGTAGTCCCGTGCGGAGCCTCTCTAATGGCCGCCACACTAACTGTACCCTGCGCATGCATGTTGGCTCGATTGCGCATGTGCAACTATTCAAGATGGCAGCCCCCGCTTGTTGGGTGTGCTGCGGAGCTCCGGCGACCCGGTCGCCTCGTAGCCGTCCCCCTCTCCGGTGCAGGAGGTAAGAAGGGACCCGGCTACATCTTCAAGAAAATTGCAGTACTTTTTCTGAGATTAGAAAAGGATGATTGGGTGTAAAAGGGGTAAACTTTGGTTTGTTGCTATGAAGGCTATAAAATCAATGTCCCGCCTTTTAATGAAAATTGTTCTAGTAATTCTGATTATATAAAGTACCAATACAAATGTATTTTCTTATGGAGTTAAATATTTCTGTCCTACAGGGGAAATAAGTTTATGAATAGAAAAATAACATGCAGAATTTAGGGTCACATACCACAGGGGTGCGCAAACTGGCGGGGAGGGACACGGCGCTTACAGAAGCCCGGGGCTCTTCCCCTACAACATTTAAATTAAATGCCAGGGGAACGCGAGAGGCCTCTCTTACCTGCTCTCAGCCGGCTTCTGGCGACGCGTCTCCAATGCAATGAAGCACCACGTGACGTCGTGATGTCAGAGAACGCCGGAGAAAAGATAAGTGGGGGGGAGGAGGGTAGGGGGACACGAGCAGGGGGGCGCAGACAAAGTTTGCGCACCCCTGTCATAGCACATACTGTACCAAGAAATTATATTTGTTTTCAAAAGTTTCTGTACATCACACAGTGAAACACAGCATATGTTTGAGATGGGCAAATAACAAATATATTAAATTAGTCGGTCTAGCCTCTTGACTCCTACACTGGGCCTTTAAAGCTGCAGTTCAGGCAATATCCTGCATGTATGTTTTTTTAATAAATCAGTTCTGTAGTAAGAAAAAATACTTTTAGCATTTTCTGTTTTAAAAAACAACAACTTTGAAAGACGAATTTTCTTGTATTCTATTTTAACAACCATTTGCTAAGGCACTGCCCCTTCATGTCCTGTCACAAGCCTTGGCACACCCCTTTGTCAGCCATGCCCTCCCTCTAGCACATGTCAGTGCAGGAGTGCTCATGAATATTCATGAGCTTCCACTGAGTGACAGAAGCAGAAGAAAAACATATCCCTTCACTAATGATGTCACCAAATTTCGCCGATCAATACATGGAGAACGAATTGACCTGCAGCTATACAGTTCTTTAGGTAAGTAGAGATTGCCCACATGAAACTATTGAAGTAAAAAAATTAATTAAAAAAAAAAAAAAAGACTGAACTGCAGCTTTAATGAATCATCACTTAATAAAACCTTTGATATTTTTTTTTATATGCTGAAGCTATTTAATAGGTTTTATCTAAGATCTGCGAAGGTGGATAGAAGCGATCAGTTGGTGGAAGGCACAATTATTTTTACTTAATAGTAGTTAATTATTGTTAATATGTTAGAGGCGCAATACCTCAAACATAATATGGGAGAAGGTACAGAAAACCAAAGCACTCCTAAATATACCCAACATCCTGTTTTACTTTGTTCCCAAGACTCATAATACATCTTTTCATTTGACATTCATAAAAAAAAACTTTTGCGCCATATTAAAGTCGTCAAATGTCTGTATGTCTTAATATCTGTCTCTGTGTCTCCCCTGCTGAAATCACTCTCCTGGCTGCCTATCAAATCCCGCATCTCGCACTCAATTCTCCTCCTCACTTTTAAAGCTTTACACTCTTCTGATCCTCCTTATATCTCTGCCCTAATTTCTCGCTATGTACCAACCCAAGTCTTGCGTTCTGCTCAAGGATGTCTTCTCCCTACCCTCTTTGTATCTAAAGCCCTCTCCCGCCTTAAACCTTTCTCACGGACTGCCCCACACCTCTGGAATGCCCTTCCCCTCAATACCCTCTCTATCCACCTTTAAGACCCACCTTAAGACACAGTTGCTTAAAGAAGCATATGAGTAGCACCGTGGCTAATACTATATACATGATACATAAAGCTTGGCCCCCTGCAGATACACTTACCAGAATGCCCTCCTATTGTCTCTGTAAGTTCTTTCTACCTACCAATTAGATGGTAAGCTCTTCGGAGCAGGGACTCCTCTTCCGAAATGTTACTTTTTCCCATGTCACTTATTCCCATGATCTGTTATTTGTATTATTTATTATTTATATGATTGTCACGTGTAGTAGTAGTAGTGCTGTGACGCGCTATGTACATTAATGGCGCTATATAAATAAAGACTCACATACAATTTCCAGCTTCCATAGTGCTATAAAATAAACAGGAAAGAAACAAATCACTGGAATCATTTATTGCATTTGAAACACTTGTATACCATAGATAAATAACACACTTGTATGGGATTAGGAAATATTACAAAATACAATCTCTTAAATCAGGGGTTCTCAACTCCAGTCTTCAAGCCCCCCCAACAGTTCAGGTTTTAAGGATATATTTGCTTCAGCACAGGTGATTCAATCAGTTCCTGCTTCAGCTCAAGTGGCTCAATCAGTGACTTCGTCTTTGACTGAGCCACCTGTGCTGAAGCAGGGACTGATTGAATCCCCGTGCTGAAGCAGGGATATCCTTGACCTATTAGAGGGTCTTATGGACTGGAGTTGAGAACCCCTGGGTTAAGTGCTATGTTGATAGCTAATTGAAAACATGAGAATGCGTCCATCATAAAGCAAGCTCCCTACGTTTTTTAAGGTGCTTGTTTAGGGCGTCTTACAAACCAGTGAACAATGGTTTCAATCACTTTAAAAAGCAATTACAAAACTCTTTGAAGAGGACATTACGTTGTCGTATTCTGTATGGAGCCTTTATCGCCCTCTAGTGCAAAGCATTCATAAAGCAACTTGTGCCAAGTAAACCCCTGAATCATTTTCCTTTAAGTGTATACACTACATTAAAATAAACAATAATTGGTTGGAAAATACTGTACCAAATTGACTTGTGTCAGAGATTTGCAAGACACCTGCACTCTTAAAACTTACGATGACAGTACAGATGCTGCAGCACTGGGATCACATGATTGCTTGTGTAGCGATCACAGCATTGTGACATGCCCTTTTCCTCCCTCGTTCTCGTACACTATGTTGGGAGTGGCAGAAATCCATTTAATCGGCAACTATCAAAAACTCACAGTCGCAATACCCGCTAAAAACATGCACAAAAGTAATCAGGGGCCTGCCAGCCCATGGGATATTCAGTCACTGTCACGCTAAGGGTTTCATCTAACATGTTTGATTATTTATATGTATATACCTGTATATATTTTTTTGTTTTTTGTTTTGTTTTAGTATTTTAGTCAAAACAGAAAGTGAATCCCTGCGCTACTCCCATAGGGATAGCAATCAATGGGGAATATATATATATATATGTGTGTATTTGTATGGCCATTTCCTTCACTAGCTGCATGCTCTTTACATGGAGAAGCGCAGTGATTATATTTGTTTAGTATTTTAGTCACCAACTTTTAGAATGTTAAAAGATATAATAATTATTAGTTTATTTATTATATAATAATAATATATATATAATAATATATATATATATATATATATATATATATAATATATATACATATATATATTTTAATAAAAACCGTATATTGTGATAATATATAAGAAGGACATGGGGGCTTATTCTGGTACATCCGAAGTTGTCTTTGCATGGTTTGGCATGTTCACAAGAAGCGGAATGAAATGTAAGAAAGAAAACAGTATTCTCTCTATTACAAATCACATCTTCTAAAAAGAAAGTGACAACCCGCCTGGTTTAACAGCCAATTCGCCCACCTTGTACTTGCTTTAGAAGCGGAAGGACCTGAGGTGGTGCTAATTCCATCCCCAGTCTGACTTGTGGGTTTTTGCTCCTTAACATGCGAGTTTTTAGACTGCATAACGGACCAACTGGAGTACCAGCTGTGGGCAAAAAATGCGCGTTTGAGGCTTTTACAGCAAACCAATCAGATTGCCAGAGCAAGAAGGAAACCGCTTCTAAAAAGACTGTTTAGACGCGGTTTGGACATGCGATAAGGGCTTACAGAATAGCAAAGCATGGCAATCCGCTACTAAGGCCTCGGCCAGGGTGGCGCTGAGCGGGCGCGCTCACTCTGGCTGCGATGAAACACATTGAGGCAATGTGTGTGGCCAGCGTGAGCGAGCACCTGCGCTTGCTCGGTTCTTAGCTGCTTGCAGAGCAAGCAAATTTGATTTTTCCACTCGCAAGCGAGTCACGTGAGCGGTTCGCCCAATGAGGGCGAACCAGCTCCATGACGTCGTGGCCGCGCCCCCAGGCGAGCACGCACCTAGCCGGCCACGAATCGATCGGCCAAACAGGGCGCAGTGCACGACGTCCAGCGCGCCTGCTCCCTGCCTGGCCGCAGCCTAAAGTGCACTTAAAAGCGGTTTGTGAGTGGATTTCTAGCATATATCTGTAAAAGTGAATATACTTTTAGACTTCATATGTTATTTATGTTTAATCAAGTCCGATTTAAAAAATGTATCTCGATTTGTATGTTCAATGATTTATTTTGCTTATATCTTTGGGTTAATTTCTTCTTTTCCTCCCAGATGGGGAAAATGATAGTTGACCCTGTGTAATGAGAGAAGTGCTTATACATAACAATGAGCCCCATAGATCAGTGGCTGTATAAGTGCCTGTACACTCCATGCACTTTATGGCTCATGTATCTGTTGGCATCCTTTCGACATTTAACATTCCTAGAATACTTGTCATACAGCTCAATTTTGTAAGGGGTTAGGTGGTCTTCAACAAAAGGTTTATAAAGTGCATTTGAAAAATAGTAACCCACAGTACCTACAGTTTCACATATTTGTGTACCATATAAGGCAATTAAACTAAAGCAATACTGTAACTTTCTGGCATAAACAAATGCACCTTCCTCCCTGGATATTGTTATCAGTGGTGGCTAACCCTTCACTGACTCCTTGCACTGAAGGGATTACTTGCAGGTAAAGGTGTTCTGTTTTCCTTGTTACCATGTTGATTTATGGTAATTGTGTTGGATCCATGAGCTTCAAGAGAATCAAGCATAGAATACATACTGTTCGTGTTGCATGTTTTGAGTTTGCATAGTCTCAAAGTTTCCTTTTCTTTTAATATTTGTAGCTATATTTTCATGCACATACAGTAAAATGCTAAATGGCTAGAGGCTTAAATGCTCATAATTAGACAATAAGGGTTTGGATGGTAACATTGTAAAATGTGCTTTTGTTTTTATTACTTATTTGTATCGGGCTAGCTCTGCCCTACTGCATCAGTGCATATTACGAGGATGAGCAATAATTTATCATTCCAAAAGTGCAGATTGAAAACACTCCCAAGTTTTCTCATATGCTACATGTTTAATGCAGTGCGGACAGGAAAGATACTGGTATGAAAATGCAGAAGAACACATCAGACAGCGACTGCTCCGTGGCCCTTTAAACAATACATACAGTATATTGCACTTCAAAGCTTTTGTGTTCATGCAGCGTGGCAAATCTGTGCCTATGTGAGCTGGGGTACGTGGTTGATGGGATTGAAGTTTTGTAGCGGTTGTGAGTTTAGCAGCTGGGAAGCTCTTCTCTTAGTGTCGTATAGGTGTTATGATGGAGACCAATGGCGGATATCATAAGGATGTGGGATTATTTGAAGACATTTTTAAGGTAATTTTAAAAGTGCGAATGGGGGGGAAGAGGGATATTAAGGGTCAGGTAATTCCATGTGTGACACAACAGAGAGGGTTTGTGGGAGAGTATTTTTAAATTATGTTCAACATGTATGGAGAGCTTTGTAGGTGGAAACTTAATTGACGGAAGGGCTTTACATAGGAGGGTGGCTGAGGAGAGGTGTGGGACATAACTGAGCCTGGAATTTACATTTTGGATGGACTTGGGTAGGAAGAGAGAGAGAATACTGATTAGGAGCAGGTTATAGTAGCATACTGTATATTTAGGGGTAGTGAATTCAAATTGATGAGAAAGAAAGAGACCAATTTAGTGATGTAACAGGCATTACTGCATCCGTTATCGTGTGTCCACAAGTAAAACTGCACAATTAGTTTTCAGAATTGCAGAATTTAGAGCGTTACAGCTTTATTTGTATGCATTGCATGAAAACATTAGCAAATTGCAACATAACGTGTTCAAACTCTCACCAGAGGTAACGTGTAATCGTGCAATAACAGGTGCCATAGCGCCATACCACATCTGTAGGAGAGGGCACATTGGCTTAAAATATATGGAAATGCAGACAAAAATAGACCGTTTTTCCAAATGAGTGCTAGCCCCAAGTGTGTGGTCCCAACAGACCTAAATAATGACAAAATGCAGGATTTTTGGGCTCATTAACTTAAATACCTACAGTAGATAACCTATACTCCACATGGTGAGATACACGCGAGGAGATAATGACACAGGGTTGGATAAGAAGAGAGTGCTAATGGAGGATAAGTAGGCTTTGATGTAAACAGCCTATAAGTGATGGGATAATAAGTGTATTCGTTTACCAAGAGTGTAAGAATAGATGAAGGGAAGCTATGGTCATGAAGAGAGCCCTGTAGAGCTCCAACAGAAAGTGTGTGTTGATAGGAGGCGGTACCAGCAAAGGAAACACTGAAGGAGTCGACAGGCAGGAGGTGAACCTTGAAAAGACCGTCTCAGAAAGACCTGTGGAGTATGGAGCAGAAGGGGAGGATGAATAGTGCAATCTCATACTGAGCGACCACTGATTAAAATTAAACAAGACACAATGGCCAGGATTGATCATGCCAATATGTGGTGTATCGCACCTCAGTGTGGCGGTAACTGCCATTGAACTGAATGGCAGTTACCACCAGATTACCACGGGTTGATTAATCCCGGCCAATAAATCTTAACTCATCTCCTTGCAAATGAGGCCAGCGTCTGCAGTAATAATATATTTGAAAACGTTTTTTACGTAACAAAGTAAGTAAAACTTGAAGCATATAATAAATGACTGTATTCAATGGCTGGATAGTCCACATACTGTAGATAGGATTTTTGTGAATTCCTTATGTTTTCTTTTCAAATTGCTTAAAGTTTATTTGGTAAGTGTTCTTTAACCCAGCCTAATGACTTGGGCTTCTTAATTCTTTTACAAAAATTGGCTACAAATTAAATGAAGCATGTTTAAGGCCTCGTTCAGGGTGCTGGCTTCGGAGGGAGGGCGTGCTGCCGTGGGACACAAAGTATTCAAATTGAATACTGGTTGTCAGGGTAGCAGCTGCCCTGTCTCCGAAGCCCGGAGTTGACGCTGGCTACAGTTACAATAAACAAAAAAATCGTTTTTTGAAGCTGCAGCAGCGTCACTGGGACCTCGGCAGCCAACGAAATCATTCTTGAGAATGATTTCAAGACTGCAGCCTCGATCCCTAACCTGCTGTCTGTAGCCCCGCCCCCTCCTCAACTCCTGAAAAAGTCTGCTGGGGATGAACACACATCGCCCAGCAGACTGCCGCCCTCCCGAACGCCCTCCCTCCAACTCCTGCCTCTGGCACCCTGAACGAGGCCTTAGTGTGGTGCTTACAACTACAGGGACATACTTGAAAACAAGAGGGAGCTCTCAATGTATTACTTCCGTAAAACATTTTGTAAATAAATAACGAAATAAATTGATAACAGCTAGCTTCTGTAGACGCTTGCAATAACATTGAGCACAATATGGTTAGAATGTTTTTAGCTGTACCATCAAAAATGCTTCCTGGAGGCGCATGCGCGATGGCAGAGAGAATGGATGCGTGATCCCATTGCTCTGTGCCCCGCTCAGAATCCAATGATATAAAACAACCTTTATTTTTCGAGAAAAAACGGGACATTATCTTCTAACACTCTACTAACCCACCGAGATGGCGAAGCGACAAGCCAAAACCCCGAAATCAAAGGGGCTCCCGCAGTATTTCCCCAGCACCAGAAACAGCGCGGCTGCGGCAGTAATGGCGCCAAGCTCGAATCAGGGCTCTGATTCAGAACGGGAGGGAGAGATGGAGGACGGAGCAAATCCAGAACACCAGCCAGTTCGGCTCTGCGATTTCAATCGCCTCTATACAGATCTCAAAACCCTCCTTCAGGCAGAAATAAAAGAGATGGGGAGAGAGATTGGGAGCCTGGGGGAGCGCACGGGACAATTGGAGACCCAGCTAGATGTAACATCCACGGCCGCCAAACGTAACACTAAAAAAGTAACAGAGATGCTGACTCAAATCACCGACCTGCAGGAAAAACAAGAGGACGCTGAGAACCGCGAAAGGCGGAATAATATCAGGATCCGGGGGGTCCCCGAAGATGCAGGGGAGTGTGAGGAATTCGTGTTGAGATGGCTGGGAGAACTGCTGCCAGACGTCCCCAAAGAGCGGCTAGAAATGGACCGCTGCCACAGGGCCCTGAGGACGAGGCCCATGCAGTCTGAGCAGCCGCGCGACATTATTGCACGTCTACATTATTATAAGACCAGGGAGGCTATCTTACGGAGAGCCCGGGAGATACCGTCGGTGGAATTCGAGGGGGTAAAGCTACTTATCTTCCAAGATCTGTCCCCCCTGACCTTGCTGCGCCGAAGGGCCCTTACACCAATCACTAAGGTGTTGAGAGACCACAATGTTCGCTACAGATGGACATTTCCATTCGGGCTGTCCGTCAGTAAAAATGGAAGAGCCCACTACATGAAAGAGTTGGGAGAGGGAGAGGCTTTCCTCCAAAAGTTGGGGCTCAAAGGGGCACCAGCGGCACCGGAGGAGGCGGAGGAGACCCCAGGTCCCAGCTGGGCAATGGCGGGTCAGTCTCCCCGACCTCCACGTTCCAGAAGTTGAACCTCTCCAAAGATATGGTTCAGTTTATCCCAAGTTGTAAGGGTACCAAGTTTATCAGTTCCCAGTTAAATTCACCTGGTTCTATATTCCAGGCATGTGTCCCCGTTACTGTTCAGGTATACGCATCAAGATCCCCTCCGGTAGGAGAAAAAACAAAAAAGCCTCGTTTGCCCACCTGAAAGAGACTCTGTACTTACCTGGGCAAGGACAGTTGAAGGCCCAAAGATGGCGACGTACACGAGGCAGGAGAAGCAGCCAGCCTGGAACGCAGGAGCAGGAAACTACCATCAGCCAGGAAGAGAGATCACACACATCCGTCCAGGTTGAGCGACGATCCCAAAATGGCGGCGGCCGGATGTTCGGGCGCTGAAACCGGAAAGGAGCGAGCGGCCATCTTGCAGGTGGCAAAGGAACGATCCGGATATCGCGAGGAAGTGACACGCGTCACACGAGAGGCCCGGAGCAGCGGGATATTCAAACATACTTACGCGCCGCGGCTATAGGCAGAATGGCAGCAGAGCACGGCAGCGGTGACCCTATCCCCACTCCTCAGAAAGAAAAGAGGATGTAGAGGCTGTAGGAGGCGGGTAGGGGGCAAGTAGTTAGAAAAAGACAGAGGGCCTATAAGGTTGAGGATGGCGACAAGGGCAGAGTTTAGGAGGAGGGGGGGTAACCCCTAAGACTGGGGCAAAAGGAGGCAAGCTCAAGGGCTAGAGCAGTAGGTATAAGTAAGTAAGGAGAAGGCGAAAGGGAAGTGATAATAGTGGGAGGACAAAGGGAAGTAGCAGGAATGAGAGAGGTAAGGTGTAGGAGGATAAGGGGAGCAGAGGAGGTAAGAGACGAAGGCAAAAGCGAGGGTACAAAGAGGAGTGGGTATGTTACGGAAAGTAAAGAGTAAGTAAGAGAAAGTAGAAGCGAGTTGAGCAGGTTAAGCGGGTCAAGCAAGTTAGAAGAGGGGAAGGCATAATGAATAGACAGAGAGCACACCATAGAAGGTATACTAGGATGAGGGTAAGGGGATGAGGCCACCCAAGTGAATATGGAAGCATAGAATGGGGACTAGTGCAGCGGAAACAGGTGCCCGGGATAACATCAAACATAGGTGTTGGTAGATATAGGATATAAAGGTTAAGGTTAGACCGTTGATAAAGGAGCGGGGTGGGAGCTGAGGGATCTCAGCCTGCTCTGCGGTCCACATGGGCCAGGGGCTGGGAGGGGGTAGTCCCAGCGAAGTCCTTTGGGAGGGAGGGGGATTAAGAGGCGAAGTGTCATCAGACGGAGTCCCGGGGCAGGGGCCCAATCCCCAAAGGCATTGGTCTCTGAGCCAAGTTGGCAGGGCCACAGCTCGGAGGTCATTAAATGTTTATTGTTATATGTGTGTCACCCCCCATGTTTTCCTGCTGTCTCCCCCCAACCCACAGGACCCACCATTCGAGGCTCAGCGCGAGCGCCACAGGAAGGAGACTGTCGTACTTCGGTCAAGGCTATCGGCGAAGCACACAACACTACTGTCCCATGTTGCAGGTTCTATTCAACCCCGAGATGAGTAACGATCTGACCCTCATTTCCCATAATGTCAAGGGATTTAATAACCCAATAAAGCGTAGAATTGCCTTCCGGGATTATATACGTAGAAAGGCGGATATAGTGTTTGTCCAGGAAACTCATTTCTCTAAATCTAACTATCCCAAATACCTGGACAGACACTATAGGACCATTTTTATGTCCTCGGCGACAGTAAAGAAAAGGGGGGTAGCGATATTTGTGCATCGACGAGTGCCCTTCCAAGTGGTTAAATCATATAAAGACTCAGACGGAAGATATGTTATAGTCACAGGCACAATTAATCACAAGGAGGTCACATTAAGCTCAATATATGCCCCCTGCGAACAGGCCCCGCAATTCTTTACGGCATTTTTCAATAAACTACACAAAGTGGCAATAGGTTGTATATTCCTCGCTGGCGACATGAACCGCACCCTAGACCCAGACCTGGACAGATGCACGGGGACTAACTTACCACAGAAACAGGACGTACTAACCATACTTCAAGGGCTACACGATTGTCACTTACTTGACATCTGGAGGGAAAAACATCCCACGGAGAGAACATACACTTTTTACTCACACCCCCACAACAGATACAGTAGGATAGATTACTTCCTGGTGTCTAAGAAAGCGGTCCCCATGGTCACCCATACTGGAATCCATGATATTTCATGGTCGGACCATGCACCGATTGAGCTGCGGTGTGCCTTGCAGCCTCTGGACAGACCGGGGGCGAACTGGAAATTAAACGAGCTGCTGTTAAAAAACCCAATATCGGAGCGGGCGATAGGAGATAAAATCAAGGAATATTTTGATATCAACACGGGGAGTGTATCTTCCCACTATACACTCTGGGAAGCCCATAAGGCAACCATGAGGGGTCTTCTAATGAATTTAGCAGCACAATCCAAACGAGCTAAGGAGTCCCAGATAAAAGACCTGCGAGGGAGACTAGCACACCTCTCCGCATGTCATAGTCTAAATAAACAGAGCGCTACCCTAAAGGAACTCTCTGACACCAAAACTAAACTCAATTTGTTGCTAAACTCCAGAGCCGAGAGGGAGTTGGCCTGGTCCAAGCGTAAGTTTTACGACAAAGCCAACAAACCAGATACCTTACTTGCCAATAAATTACGTAACAAACTCCCTAATTATAGTATTTCCTCTATCCGCACCAAGGGGGGGGACCTTACCTCCGATCCCAGAAGAATTGTTGAGGAATTTAAAAAATTCTACGAAGTTCTCTATGATGGAGATAAGGTCAGCCACACACAGAAAATAGAGGAAAAAACCCAGAAATTCCTAAAAGAGGCGCGCCTTCCCAAATTGAGCAGGGCAGAAAAGGAGGCACTACAGGGTGACTTTACGTTCGAGGAACTATCAGAGGTTATAAAGGCCCTTAAGCCAGCTAAAGCTCCGGGACCAGATGGTTTTTCAAATTTATATTACAAAAAATACCTTAAAATATTAGCGCCACAACTATTAAAACTATTTAACGAGATCTTAGCGGGGGGCGCCTTTCCATCCCAGATGCTCCAGGCCTCAATCTCCCTGATCCATAAGCCTGGCAAGGACCCGGTAGACTGTAAGAGCTACCGGCCCATATCCCTGATCAATTCCGATGTGAAAATATTTTCTAAACTCATAGCTAACAGGGTGGGCATTGTCCTGCCTGGGCTAATCCATCCGGATCAGGTGGGATTTATTGGAGGAAGGCAGGCGGCAGACAACACGAGACGGATCATTGATTTGATCGATCTGGCCAATAGAAAGAATATCCCGTCTATGCTGTTGAGTCTGGATGCCGAGAAGGCCTTCGATAGGATTGACTGGTCCTATCTGAGGGCAGTACTAGGAGCGTTTGGGTTCGAGGGACGCCTCCTAGAAGCCATCTTAGCCCTGTATAAAGGCCCCACAGCTAGGGTGCGCCACCAGGGCTTCCCATCGGAGCAATTCAACATCTGTAGCGGGACGCGACAGGGGTGCCCCCTGTCCCCTTTACTATTTGCATTATGTATAGAACCCCTGGCGGCCCATATTCGCCTAAGCCCAGATATAACAGGGATAGACGTAGGGGACCAACCCCACAAAGTGGCATTATACGCTGATGACGTTATACTGACCCTGTCGAGACCGCTCACTTCCCTGCCCAATGTCTTTGAGATTCTGGGTGCGTTTAGCCTCATCTCCGGGTTTAAAATTAACCAGACAAAGTCTGAAGCCCTAAATATTAATCTCCCGCGCCCAATGGAGAAATTAATCGAACTAAATTTTAACTTTAAATGGCAAGCCTCCTCAATCAAATACTTAGGTATCCAAATTACCAAGACATATGACTCATTATACAAAGCTAATTATCCCAAATTATTTCAAGCTTTAAGGGAGGATATGAGGGTGTGGGCGGGGTTTGGAATTTCTTGGTTTGGAAGAATTCATAGCATTAAGATGAATCTTCTGCCAAGGGTGCTTTACCTGTTCCAGGCCCTGCCAATACCATTGGTGCGGGCAGATATCCTCGCCTTACAGTCAAAGATCATGAAATTCATTTGGCACAAGAAGAGTCCAAGAATTGCTAAGAGTATATTAACTAGACCCACGATTAGAGGAGGACTAGCGGTACCTTGTTTGATGGCATATTACAAAGCAGCTAGATTGGGTCAGATCGTCCAGTGGCACCTGGACCCGTCCCTGCGGAGATGGGTGGCACTGGAGAAAACCTGCTGTGCTCCAATTGAGCTGTATAATTTAATTTGGCTGCCAAAACGCTGCGACAACACGGTGGGGATGCTGCTACGGACCATGGTGAACTCTCTGGCGGTGTGGAGGAGTTCCAAATTTAAACATAAACTAACGACAAAACACTCCTTGATGACCCCGCTATTCGATAACCCAGATTTCGCCCCGGGGATGGCCGGAGAGCGGCACTTTAAAATTTGGATACAGTCGGGATATAAGCGACTAATGAATCTGAAGGGGCCTCAGTATATTAAAACATTCGAACACGTCAAATCAGAAAAAGGCCTTCCAAACACTGAATTATTCCGCTACCTTCAGATAAGAGCATTCTATAATGAATTTCCAATTAGACCAGCCAGGACCAATTTCGAGCAGCTGTGTTCTAGAGCCACGGACACACGGGGACTCACCTCTAGATTATACCGGGAAGTGATCTGTCCAAGTGGACCTGACGCCGACAAACTGAACTACATGACTAAATGGGAGACAGACCTAGGGGAGACTTTAGAGGACAAAGACTGGGAGTGGATCCTACAGGCGGCAGCCAAAAGCTCCATATGCTCTACGTTAAAAGAGAACGCATATAAGGTCATGATGCGCTGGTATCATACCCCATTACGTTTATCTAAATTTGTCGGCGGTTATTCCCCGCTCTGCCCAAAACAGTGCGGGGAAGCAGCAGACCTAGTCCACATGCTGTGGTCCTGCCCGAAGGTACTTCCGATTTGGGAGAGCATTAGAGCTTGGACACAAAGTATCCTCGATTTAGAGGTCCCCCTGGACCCGTGGCTGTTCTTACTGGGCAGGCGGGCTCAGGGGCTGTCGAAAACGGCACACAAACTGGTGGCACATATGGCCACAGCCACACGGTGCGAGATCGCAGCACTGTGGATACAGCAAGATCTTCCAGTCATTTCTAAAATTCGAAACAGATTGTGGCAAGTTTGCCAGATGGAACAGTTGACTAGCTGGGTCAATGACTCTGGCCGAAATTTTTTAAAAGTATGGGAGCCATGGCTCACCCAATCCGACATCCCCGGGGTAGATGCCAGCACGATTTTGCTATAATACACACAAGTGCGTTCTCTGGTGACGGAGCGGAACATACTATAACATAGGCACATGACAGGTAGGATCCCCCCCCGACTATTCGAATTGGAACCAAGAGGTGGAGTCGTCAGGAGCCACGGAGAAGGACGCCTTACAGACCGACTGCAGATCTTCCACTACCAAAGAAAAGGGTGGCAGTCCATTCCCTTCCCCCCTCCCCCCTCCTCTCCTTTTCCCCCCTTTGGTGTTTTTTCCTCTGTTGTCTAGTCTCTGGTCCAGTCAGTCAGGTTTGTCTAGTCTTGTGAGTGTATGTTGTTAGTCCCTCGTTGCTCTTGAGTGACTTTACCCTCGATAGTGAGAAGGAAAAGGGTAAACCTCGGGGGGTTTCAAATCGTTTACAATGGGATGTGGCATAATGTTTTTGATGTGAAACCCAATAAAAATTTTGAAGTTGAAAAAAAAAAAAAAAATGCTTCCTGCTGTACATCCTTATCTCCTTCACATCTTGTTCTAGATAGCATGATTTATCGTAGGCAAAGATATTCATTGCGCCACTTGCCAGACGCACTGAACTGCAACAACACAAGTAATAATTCCGTCTGACCACAAATGAGGTCCGTGCGGTGAAGTGCACGGCGTGGCCACGAATGAGCTGCAGACAACAAGGTGCTCATACTGCACTTTTACGTGGCTGTTCAACATAAATCATGCTTTATTGGTTTGTGACTGTAGGTTTTTTTATTTTTACTTAGAGATAATGCCTCCTATTAAATCCATATTCTTCCTTAGGATTTCATAATAAACATCTAGCAAACAAATGCTTCTTGAACAATTAGATTACATTGCTGTATACGTGACCTGTCGTTCTTCTATTGAAGGTGGTGAAACATCTGATGTTGATTAGTGTATCAACATTAACCTCCAATGGTGAACTCCTGATCTCTAATAATTTTGTCCCCATCTCCCTGCACTTATTCCTGGACCTGGCCAAAGTCTACCCTTCCGCCACCTTCCTGCTCCCATTTCCCCCTCTCCAGTCAGCGAGGGATCAACTTCAGTGTCCCCCTCTTGGGAATCCCTTGACCACGCTACTTCTGGAAGACTAAAGGTCCTCCTCTTTCTCCAGGGTAGGAAAATGTACTGGGCAGTGTCTGGAAGGGTTGGAATCTCTGCTTCTAGATGTTGGGGTCTCCTACTGGAGCATGGCCAGTTGCAGCTAGTATCTTAGCTTTGCTTCCTTCTCTGCAGCTTGTTGATCTGCCTCCTAGTAATGTTCTGTGGCCTTTCACTCGGCTTGTTGTTTGGCAGCCTCCCTGGCTTCTCTTTGTGTTTGCCGCTTCACTTTCTGATACTGTAGAATGAGTTGCAGCCGTATCGCAATGTCTTCCTATCCCCGATGCTTTAGCGCAGTTTGTATGTATATGTCCAAGGGGTCGTGAGGAGACATTAGAGCCTCTTTTGTCTGATGTCTAAAGAGTGCAGCCATGAGCACATAAACTTGTGCCAAATAAAAGACAGACAAATAAGAGAGGGGTAGAGAAAACTGTATGCTGTATTGTCACAAACACCACACCTTGTGCACATGACTTATGTATGTGAAAGGGGTTAAAACGTCCAGCTATCCATACTCGATTACCTCTCTGCGGGGCACCAAAAAGAACAATAACTCCCCAAAAACCATCACACTACACCTCAATTACGCTGCCACCACCAAGAATAATTTAAGGTCTAAGTCCTTGGTCCCCTGTTTACTAGAAAATATGTAATAAATACAAAAACCCAATGTAGCAAAATGTATCAGCAAATTAAGTTAATCTCATCAAAAAAGGTACTACAGTATGTTTAATCAGAGCCCAAACAGAGTACTTATTGCATTTTAGATTTTATATACGAAAAGTGTACAGTGCTTCGTTACAGAAAGGGTGTGTTACAAAAGCATACAATATATAAATGCAGACCATTTCACTAGAGATCAGGTCAAATCTCTGGTACGTCTGTACACTGTCATCAGTTACTTTCAGGGGCGGATTGCAGGTATGTACCGGCCCAGGTGATTTTGTTCAATAGCGGCCCTCCTCCTGCAGCATCGCGGTGTCGTGATGTCATGTTGTCATGGCAATGCAATGCTGCAGGAGACGATACCCCTTCGGAGAAGGTAAGAGACACCCCCCTCACTCTCTTCCTCCCACACACACACCCACACGCCCGATAGGGTAATCCACCCCTGGTCACTTCATTTATAAACATATTCCTTTTTCATTCTTTTATTGGCACATTAATGCAGGTACCTTGATAACCTCACCAGCAGGATTTAGATGAAGGGCTTATACCTCAAAAGTCCCTTGTCTGAAAATTAGGGAAAGCTCTTCAAAGTTAAAAGGTTCAATTAGAGCTCAAAATAGTTCTTATTACATATTATAACAAAATATGTTAGTGCTTGTATACAGTAGAAAAAAGATTACAAAGTTACATTCAGTAAAATAAGGTTAGATGGTTATAAAATAAAACAGAATACTATATTATAGTTAGTTGTGAAGGCACCTAAAATTATTTGGAATAGGGCCTTCTCTGGAGCTCAAGGGTTGAACATTTGATGGACGTACGTCTTTTTTCAACCTCATCTACTATGTAATTATATTATCGTCCGGGATTATAAAATACTCTCTCCAAGTAGTTAACAAATTCATATTTACATAGTAGTTGTAATAGACCCCTGTGTGGCCTTGGGGTGAAATTGATTCTCTACTGTTAGTCATAGTATAATTCTATAAATATTTACATTATAACGACTGATTACATTCACAGTTCACAGATTTACATGACATCACTAAGCATTCTACAGAACATCATTTTCTTTTGTGTATTCAGAACAAGTTAGTTTCTGAGAAAACAAAATGCATTTACTTAATTGTTTGTGTACCCGGCATGCAAGTTAAATGATGAAATGCAACGTTTTTATGACACAGACATTCATTGCCAGAATTAAGCAGGATCAATTTTATATTTTGTAAAAAAAGGGTCATTCGTTTGGTTGCCATTCATGCACACCGAATGGAACCGTTAAATGTCTTTATTATGACAGGCATGTTTATCAAATGACATCCCAAAGCACTTTCCGTGAAGAACAGTTGTCCACTTTCTCTCGAAGAATTGGCTTTCATTGCTCATTGTACAGTACCTCTTTGTTACGGCAGTAGCCCAGCTACTACTTCATGAATGAAGTTCATTTCGCTGTCTTCTCCTTGTGGCATGCAGCAGATGATTGTAGAAAATTTATTCAGCAACATCCTGGCAGGTATTTATTTATTTTTTTAACTTAGAGGCCTATGAACTAACATTTCTTCAAAGTTGTGTTGCGTGAAAAATGTCAGTGCTAAAAAAATAATACAAACTTTAAAAAAATGTACATCGTATGTGTAACCCTCCTTACCGGCTCTAAAGGAGGTCACATCAGATTAAAAAAAAAATATATATATATATATATATATATATATATATAAAACCATAATACTGAGTTAAGTTATGGTGAGTAAAAAAAGTGACAAAAACCCTCCACAGGAAAGCAAATATAGCTGTATGCTCATCTGCATGTCTTAGGCAGGTCTGCAACCCCGCCTTTCCCCATCATCACCCAGCATACAGCACTTCCACTGCAGCAAGGGATTATGGGAAATGACATGCAAATGAGCACACAGTGTCACTTTTTCTCATAACCATGTGTTTTTTTGTTTTAACATGGTTCCCTATAGGTTAAGCTTGCTGCATGGTCACAGCTTTGAGCACAGCCAGGGTTAAGGTGCATACCCAGAAAACCACCACAGACAGCTGTTTCGACCTGATGGGTCTCATCAGTGTGGGGTTGATTTTTGGGAATGCAGAGAGGCTATGGGATAGGCTAAACCATAATACTGAGATAAGTTATGGTGAGTAAAAAAAGTTTAGCCTATCCCATAGCCTCTCTTGCATTCCCCGTAAAATCAACCCCACACTGATGAGACCCATCAATGTCGAAAACAGCGTCTGTGGGTGGTTTTCTGGGTATGCACCTTAACCCTGGCTGTGCTCAAAGCTGTGACCATGCAGCAAGCTTAAGCCTATAGGGAACCATGTTAAAAATGGTTTTGAGGCAAAAAAGTGACACGTGTGCTCATTTGCATGTCATTTCCCAGAATCCCTTGCTGCAGTGGAAGTGCTGTATGCTGGGTGATGATGGGGAAAGGCGGGGTTGCAGACTGCCTAAGACATGCAGATGAGCAATACAGCTATATTTGTGTGTGTATTATATATATATATATTATATATAATTATATATATATATATATTATATATATATATGTCATTGAAAAAAAAAGTACACCCTCTGTGAATTCTATGTTGTTACATGGCAGGTCATAATAACAATCATCTGTTCCTTAGCAGGTCTAAAAATTAGGTAAATACAACCTCAGATGAACAACAACACATGACATATTACACTGTGTCATGATTTATTTAACAAAAATAAAGCCAACATGGAGAAGCTATGTGTGAAAAACTAAGTACACCCTTACTGCTTCCATAGGAATTAAGATGCTAAGTAGCAGACAGGTGCTGCTAATCAAATGCCCTTGATCAATTGATCATCAGCAAGTGTGACCACCTCTATAAAAGCAAAAGTTTTAGCAGTTTGCTGGTCTGGAGCATTCAGTTGTGTGTTAACACAATGCCAAGGAGGAAAGACATCAGCAATGATCTTAGAGAAGCAATTGTTGCTGCCCATCAATCTGGGAGAGGTTATAAGACCATTTCCAAACAATTTAAAGTTCATCATTCTACAGTGAGAAAGATTATTCAAAAGTGGAAAACATTCAAGACAGTTGCCAATCTTCCCAGGAGTGGACATCCCAGTAAATTCACCCCAAGGTCAGACCGTGCAATGCTCAGAGAAATTGCAAAATACCCAAGAGTTGCATCTCAGACTCTACAGGCCTCAGATAGCATGTTAAATGTTAAAGTTCATGACAGAACAATTAGAAAAAGACTGAACAAGTATGGGTTGTTTGGAAGGGTTGCTAGGAGAAAGCCTCTTCTCTCTAAAAAGAACATGGCAGCACGGCTTAGGTTTTCAAAGTTGCATCTGAACAAACCACAAGACTTATGGAACAATGTCCTTTGGACAGACGAGACCAACGTGTAGAGGTTTGGCCATAATGCACAGTGCCATGTTTGGCGAAAACCAGACACAGCATATTAGCACAAACACCTCATACCAACTGTCAAGCACGGTGGTGGAGGGGTGATGATTTGGGCTTGTTTTTGCAGCCACAGTACCTGGGAACCTTGCAGTCATTGAGTCGACCATGAACTCCTCTGTATACCAAAGTATTCTAGAGTCAAATGTGAGGCCATCTGTCCGACAGCTAAAGCTTGTCCGAAATTGGGTCATGCAACAGGACAATGATCCCAAGCACACCAGCAAATCTACAACAGAATGGCCGAAAAAGAAAAGAATCAAGGTGTTGCAATGGCTAAGTCAAAGTCCAGACCCAACCTTTTGCAACTGTGCATAAACAAAGGCCCAAAACCCTTAATGAACTGAAGCAACGTTGTAAAGAATGGGCCAAAATTCCTCCACAACGATGCAGAAAACGATTACTTCAAGTTATTGCTGCTGAAGGTGGCTCTACAAGCTATTGAATCATAAGGTGTACTTAGATTTTCACACAAGGCTTCTCCATTTTGGCTTTATTTTTGTCAAATAAATCATGACACTGTGTAATGTATCATGTGTTGTTGTTCATCTGAGGTTGCATTTACCTAATTTTAAGACCTGCTAAGGAACAGATGATTGTTATTATGTCCTGATATGTAAAACCATGGAATTCAAAGAGGGTGTACTTTCTTTTTCACGTGTGTGTGTGTGTGTGTTTGTGTGTGTATATATATATATATATATATCATAGAAAAAGAACAAAAAGCACTCCGTAATAATAGTCACTGATGTGGGTGCAGATCCTATAATGAAGAATAAGCTTGCTGCATGGTCACAGCTTTGAGCACAGCCAGGATTAAGGTGCATACCCAGAAAACCACCCACAGACAGCTGTTTCGACCTTAATGGGTCTCATCAGTGTGGGGTTGATTGACTGGGTATGCAAAGAAGCTAAGGGATAGAGTATACCATAATACTGAGTTAAGTTATAGTGAGTAAAAAAAGTGACAAAAACCCTCCATTGCAAAGCAAATATGCAAATATAACTGTATGCTCATCTGCATGTCTAAGGCAGGTCTGCAACCCCGCCCTTCACCATTATCACCCAGCACACAGCACTTCCACTGCAGCAAGGGATTCTGGGAAATGACATGCAAATGAGCATTGCCACTTTTTGCTTCAAAAACCATTTTTAACATGGTTCCCTATAGGCTTATGCTTGCTGCATGGTCACAGCTTTGAGCACAGCCAGGGTTAAGGTGCATACCCAGAAAACCACCCACAGATATATAATATATATATATATATATATATATATATCCCTGCTTCCCCCCTTCCCTCAGACTCTACGGTGGTGTCTAGGGTGCATTAGGGCAGATTACATGCGGTGTGGTGCATACCTGTGAGGAACAGGAGGGCCTTAGCTTCCCGCGATGTTATTGGGGAGCCAGGACCGGGCTTCTGGGGTGGTAGCCTCCATGATCTCTTAGTGGTGCAGCGCCTCCATCTTCTATACTCCCAGGAATATGGGACAGGACCTGTATAGAAGAACCCCTTGGGTCCCAGGGTAATAGCTTCCAATTCACACACAGTCTTTGGTAACAAAGGATAGTCTCTTTTATTGACAGATTAGCAATCTCTCAACGGTAGTGGCTTCCAGTAGCCGCAACAACAACAGCAAAGACTTGCTAATTACGCCGCTCTCCTTCCACACAGATAATTCCTCCTCTCCTTCCCTCCAAGTCTCTCCTCCGCCAGGATGGTCTGGGCTAGGGCTTCAATACCCGTGGCCCACCCCCGAGGTTATCCTCGCGGTGGGGCTTGGATTCTCCCCATCACCCCAGGCAGTGGGGTGAGGGGCATTGGTCCACCAGGTCTATAACTCTATCAGCTCTACTAAAGGAGGCTGAATCTCTCCACTCCTCTCTCTGCTCCTGCACGCATCGCAGATGAGACCGCGGTCTCCTCCAACTCCTCGGACCGATCCGCAGGACTCTTCGACTCACGGCATACTAACTGAACTGCAGACTCTCGGCATAACTAACCGGCAACTCCAGACTCTCGGCATAACTAACCGGCAACTCCAAACTCGGCATAACTAACTCTACTCACAGGAGTTGGCTGCTAAATATAGAGCTAGCCCCACCTCTCGTGATGTCAGCAGAACCTCCCCTCTTGCTCACGCCTGCAGCAAAGTCCAGGCCTGCATCTACCACTCAGGGCAGGGCTATGAAGGGGGAAAACCCATGATGATTACTGGTGCCTGATCTTAACAGGACTTACCACAGTAGAAGGGAGATAGGTATAGCCTGTGCTGTTTACAGGAGGCTATATATATATATATATATAGATATATATATATATATATAAATATATATATTATATATATATATATATATAATATGTGTGTATTTGTGTGATATTATTATATATGTCATTTCCCAGAATCCCTTGCTGCAGTGGAAGTGCTATGTGCTGGGAGATAATGGTGAAAGACAGGGTTGCAGACCTGTCTTAGACATGCAAATGAACATACAGTAATATTTACAGTTGCTATATGCTTTACTGTGGAGGGTTTTTGTCACTTTTTTTTACCCAACATAATCTTAATAAGTGTGGTGAATAACTACTCTTAGTCTCAAACCAGCATAGCCAGCAACCAACCTCACACTGATGATACCTATCAAGGTTGAAACATGTCTGTGAGTGGGTTTACTGACTTTGCATCTCACCCAAGCCTATGCTTAAAAGCTGTGTCTAAAGCAGCATGTATTGGCTTAAGGGTTGCTCGTATAATATGAGCTTGAGACAAAAGGTGGCACTGTGTGCTCATTTGCATGTCATTTCCCAGAATCCCTTGCTGCAGTGGCAGTGCTGTGTGCTGGGAGATAATGGTGAAAGACAGGGTGGCAAACCTGTCTAAGACATGCAAATGAACATACAGTAATATTTAAAGTTGCTATATGTGTATATATATATAGATATATATGTATATATGTATACATATATATAGATATTTGTATATATATGTATATATAGATATATATTTGCTTTCCTGTGGAGGGTTTTTGTCACTTTTTTTACTCACCATAACTTAACTCAGTATTATGGTATAGCCTATCCCATAGCCTCTCTTGCATTCCCAGTTAAAATCAACCCCACACTGATGAGACCCATCAAGGTCGAAACAGCTGTCTGTGGGTGGTTTTCTGGGTATGCACCTTAACCCTGACTGTGCTCAAAGCTGTGACCATGCAGAAAGCTTAAGCCTATAGGGAACCATGTTAAAAATGGTTATTGAGGCAAAAAGTGACACTGTGTGCTCATTTGCATGTCATTTCCCAGAATCCCTTGCTGCAGTGGAAGTGCTGTATGCTGGGTGATAATGGGGAAAGGCGGGGTTGCAGACCTGCCTAAGACATGCAGATGAGCATACAGCTATATTTGCATATATCTATATATATCTATGTATATATATGTATGTAACACCCTTCCCCTCCCCCTAAGGGACATTCAACAGATACAGGTGTCATGGTGCTAACCTGTCAGGCTTACAAGAGGCCTAAACCTCAGCGCTTGGGGAGCCTGGGGTGGCTGGTACAGAGCCTCAACCCGCGAGGATCCCAGCATTGGCGGGATAGCCCCTCACAGGAACCGGTATATCTATATAGTATACCCTAAATAGCCACAATCCAAACAATAAATATGCAACACACTTTACTGTGGTCCCATAACCCTCCTGGCCACACAATACACATAATACAGTAACCACAAGTAATAACAATGGCAGTGGTGGGTGTCCCCCAAAGTACTGAAGGTGCCCTGTGCACCTAGAACCCAGTGTCCGGCAGAACAATCCCACTCAAAGATATGTGAGGGCAGAGCTACCCTTGCCGTGAAGTGTTGCTGCACGTGGGTACCTTCCTAGGTACTCGAGTACACCAGGGTATGATCTGACCAGCCGCATCCGTGATCCCACGATGCAGGACCTCCGACACAATCCCCGTCTTGCCTTACGTCCGGTAAAACTGCGCGGCCATTCCACCAGGCCTGGGGAATCCTCACACACTAAGAGGGCAAATCCCTTACTATGGCCCACCCTACAATACATCAACACCGTCTCCTGTCTGCGGAGGATATCCTGAACGGGAGGACCTCCTCTTGCAGCGGCAACCTCAAGATAGCCTAGCCGCTGTCTTACACATAGTCCATAATACACATGGCTGCGCCTACCACAACATGGGACTGACACAGCTCACTAAACCCTCCTTTGCGACGGAACCACTGTCAGAGAGGAGGCAAGGGAGGGGTACACATATATATATATACTGTATATATTATACATAGTAATTTATCAGTCTCTGGGGACCTTCACATGGTGTTGGATAGGTGCTGGCTTGGCGTGGATGAAAAAAGAAGGGCACCAGGAACTTTTAGAAAACCAAAAAGGTGCTTTATTGAGACGGTGCATCTTGACAAAACTTGTGGCAAACAATGACACTTTGGATTTCATCCATGATGAGGTTCATTCCTATTTAGTGGAGGTGCATCAATTGTAGGTCCATTAGAAAGGATAGAGGAGGAACTGCTTGCAGGGAGGCTTGGATGCTAATGAGAACATGCAAGAATGAGAGGTTCAGAATCATGCGAGGGATGGAGTATAGGATAACTGTGACTGGGTGAATGAACGTCACCAGCCATATACCTGGCAAACCTATGTTTAGGCTTGCTGTGCAGCAGTGACGAGGTTACGTTTCAGTTGAGAAGGGCTGCTTAATTAGTCTGACCCCAGCTGCATAATCAAGGTGTTTTAAAACCTCCAGGCTGTACACACATGCAAGCTAGCTGGTCAGGAGACAGGACTGAAATACTAAAGATATTACTGCTATAAGGTCTGTTTTTCAAAGTATATGTGTGATGAACTGTCTGTGTCCTGCATGCTGAAGAGAAGCTGCCTTGTTTTCTATGCTGAAGAGATGCTATTTTGTTTTTGTCTGCTGAAGAGACGCTATTTTGTTTTTGTATGCTGTAGAGAAGCTATTTTGTTTTGTGTGCTGTAGGTTTTTAAGGCTCAATAAAGAAGCCTTATCAAGAGAACCCGCGTGTGTGGTTGCATGTACCCTGCAACAATAACCCTATTAGGACAGTGGCGGTCAAGCTGAGGTAGGGGCAACCCTGTGAGACCAGAACAGTTTGCATCTCTGTTCCACAAATGTAGGTTCCCCGTTCCTTTGATAGGCGCTAACTTAGAAAGGGCACATTCCTAAATGAAAACAATAAAGGATGACAGGACACATCTCAATACACATGTCTATACACACAAACCTATTTACAGGTTTCGCAGTGAGGACCCCAGTCAGAACTCTATAGAACCTGCTTCTAGAACATAAGTGGCAGCTATAGATATCCTTAGGCTACGGCCCTGCTAGCGCTGAGCGCGCTGGCGCTCAACGCATGCGTGGCGGGTGTCCTGCGTCTGCTCGTGTGTGGGGGGGAGGAGGGGGCGGCATTGCAGAATATTGAGCGAGCGGGTAAGTATACATTTTTATTTTATTTAAGCGCATCGCGTGTGTGCCCGCGGGCACGCATCGCTTGAGCGGGGACTTGCATATGTATATATAGTCACCTCGGCAAGCACCGCCTGCTCAGCGCGCTCACTGCTAGCAGGGCTGCAGCCTTACATTGACATCATACATCACATGGGGGATTGAGGAGGGGAGTAACCAGAGTGAGCCCACACAGTTAACCCCTTAAGGCCAGTAACCTTTTACATAACATGTAGTCCCCAGAGGGGGCCTCCATATGTATGAAGACAATGTTATTTTTATTTATTTTTACATATTCCTTATGTTGAATGCCTGAGTAATACAATTTTAAGTGAAACATAATTCTTAGTTTTTTTATTTATAACCAGAGTTAGCAAATATAAATTACTGTAATATTGTTTATTTTAGCCAAACTGTGCAACTAATATATTTTGTTAACTTACAGTATATCATTTTGGAGGCAATACATAGCAACTTAATTATGTGCTAACACTATTAACAGTTTTTTTGGTTTTACGCCAAGTTGTACTGTACTTCTTTATTTGGCACATATTTTAGAAGCATTCTTTTTTTAGTACATACGATTCATATTTGTACGCCAAGCACAGTGGGGGGACGATGGAAGGTATCCCAGGGTAAAGTACAGCGAGGTGATTCACTGCAATTTTTCTGCCAAGGTCCTCTCGTCTCCAGGCACTGGGATGGAGTTTGCCACTAGGTCCAAGTAAGTCAAAGTTCCTTGAAAGTGGGAGCCCTCAAAGTCAGGGAACAAATGGGGAAAGAAATCAGCTCACAGGTTGAAAAGGGCCAGAATAAGTGATTTACTTTGCCAGCTTCTGGGAAAGTGGAAAGAGCATCTGTGTTCTCCGGCTGGAGAATGTAAAGTCTTGGTTTACTCCAAAGCCTCTGGAGCAGGAACCGGCTGGTTCTGTAGTCTGTAATAGTCAGCTAGCCGGGCTCAAGGTAGGAGAGATGCTGCCGGATCGAGCAGGGCTCACACAGTGTTCCTTGTCCATAGGGCTGAACAGGTTTTCGCCGACCGAGGAAACTGCTCATTGTGTCCCGGATCAGGCACCCTTGTCGGCCAGCAGAGTTGCACTCACTGCTTACTTACAACAAGATACAGACAGAGCACAATGGGCTCAGGACAGTTCATACAGGATACACAAATCCAAACAGAATACACAAATTCGTATAGGATACACAGGAAGACTCACACAGTCTCCCTCAGAATCAGGATCAGAAAAGAATACAAAATGATTGCTGGTACAGTACAGTTATACCCAAGGGTCAATTAGGACGGTGTTGGGGAGTCTGGTTTGGGACAAAGGACATCTCTGCACATGGCCCTAATTCAATCAGCCAGGGCTGCACACAACCATCAAATATTAGCAAGGTAGGCCAAGCCTCTGCCAGACAGAGGGGCACCTGGGCGGGCTTAGGTAATGCTGGCCATGTACCCAAATACCATACATTTACAATACTTTCCGACATTCCTATCGGGAATGCATTACACATAGTTGACACATAGAGTATAGAAGGAGAAACTTATCACAGGAACACAAAGCAAACATACAGGTTCACAGTGTTACCAAACTGTGGGCATTTCTCTAGTGTGCAAACTAGAGATTTACAAGCCCCACCATCACACTAGACTTCTGTCACTGTATCTGGAGGATACAAAAGTTTTATGTCGCATTGCACATGGAAATCTTTTAGATTGGCACATAAAAGGGTTACATACCGAGGCCTCATTCGTTTTCCCATTGCTATGCCCACCGTTTCCACATAGTTTGCATTGAATGTGAAGTTGCTGTGAGCTAGGATGAAATGGATGAGTTTGATATTGTATTTAGGGTGCATGTCATATGGTATTGAAGATAATTGCCCAATGTTTTTTTTGTATTTTTGGAAGAGGTGAGTGGTGTCCTGAGTGTAGCTGGTTATATAAGGTGTTTTCCATCAGTCCTGTTATTCTTTGTATATGTACAGTATGTGTCCAAAGCTGGTAACCCATCAACAATCCAACTAACTTATGTTAGTCCAATAAAATGTTTCATACTACTTTACTTACTCCTTTGTTACTTGACTACATGTAAAAAGGGACCAATACAGCTACCCATTCGTTCAATACTGAATGGGTTATTTTTCAGCTTCCTGAATAACACAAGTATTTCTTACAGTACCTCTGATATTAGTCACCTCTGCTAAATTGTTCTCCTTGAATGACGTGCAACTTTAGATAGAGACAAATAAGAGCATTTTACCTATGCCAACCACTTACGAACATTTGAAACCACAAAATGTTTTCCGGAAGAAAAAGGTACAATTTACTTTTTTTTGTACTAGAATAGTTTTCCCATTCAAGTGACTCAGGAGACAGAAATCCAAGTCTACATCCAGCTGTCTTACCACTTTAGAAAGGAAAACATTAACACCTGTTTATTGCAAAAATGTTTTTCTGTCCTTCAGCCATATCCTGTTTTCAAGTACTGTATATACAGGAACAGTAACTAGGTGAGAGATAATTATACAATTGTTTATTGTAATACAGTAGTGACTAAGGCCACGTCCATAGAAGGACAAGCCACGCTGAGCCGTGCGGACGCTCCGCGCTGAGCCCCTGCATCCTCAATGAGGATGTCTTTAGAGGGGGCTCACGCGAGCGTCCGCAGGCGTGCTGAGGCGTTGGATTTTTCAGCCGAGAGCCAAGCTGTTTTTCAGAGCGCAGTCGGCTGAAAACATCCAATCAGCGCGAAGCAGCGTCAACGTCACGGCGCCGTGATGTTGACGTCGGTGCGTAGTGGGCGATTGGCCCAGCGACGTCACTACCCCGCCTCCCTGTGCCTCCCCCCTGCGGAAGCATCCTCGTAAAGGGTGCCGGGGGTAAGTCCGCTGCCTCAGCGCGGGTCAGCGGCTAAGCGCTGACCATGTCCGCGGCCGAAGAAGCAATTTGTTGCAGTACCCATCCAATGTAGATGGTCAAGTCTACTTAATATGAGAGCTTGCTGGGGTTTTGTGTTCTGTTTACTTTAATATGAGAACACATAATTTTTAAAAAAATTATTATTTATTAAAGCTGCAGAATTGTGTGCCTAACATAATGGCGGCTTTAAATGTCTTGCATCACGCGGGCCAATAGGAAGCCATAACATCATCTGTTGCAGCTTCCTATTCGCCATCGTGATCGGGACATTTAAACTTCACTTTAAATTTACTTGTAATTGGTTACTGTATTTTTTTTATTGGGAGGCAGTGCAACTGTGATTCTCAATCTGTAATTGTTTTAAATTCAACAGCTTCCAGGTTTCTAATCAGACGTCGCTGATTTTTCCCTCCCCCAATCACCTACCAAAAACTGAAATGGAAACGCCTGCAATTTAAATACTATTAACCATTTCTGTTACATTTTCTGCTTAAAGCCTGAAATATAATATATTTCTTACTTCAAAAGAGGAGTCTTTAGTTACATATGTTGGCCAAAAGATGTTAAGCCTACCCATCTCACCAAGGCAACCCCAAACGGTAGGTCCTTCTGTATGCCAACAACGAATATTTACCTTGTTTCACAAGCTGAACATGTTTTCCTCTTTAATTTTTATTCCTGCCTACCAATTAATTAGGGGATTACCTGTACTGTAGAAAGTCACAAACCTCTACATTCCACAGTTTTCTAGGATCACCCAATACATAAGGCCTAAGTCTATATTGTCTAACGCGGCCATTCAAGGCAATTTTTAGTAAAAAAAATCCTACTGAAGTCAATGGGATATTCGTCCAAAAACATTCCAAATAGTCATTTCAGACTACATAGAATAACCCCTCATAGTCATCAACCTATCCGTTGCTGGTTGACAAGCGTAGCATTTTTTGGACATTTTTTTTAACTCAGAAAAATTATATTGTTGGCTGCAAATTGAATTAAATGAAGACATTGGAAATGGTAAATTACATATTCATTGCAGTTATGTATACAGCTTTAACTGAAACACATGGCGACATAGAGGGGGATGTGCATTAATATATTTTTTTAAATAAAAAATAGCCGTGATCAGTTATTATGTATAACATATAGAAATTATGTCACCTACAGTACATTTTACATATGCAATGCAAGAGCCCTCTGCCCCAACGCCAGCCCTGAAAACTAGGTTAAACCACCTTTTATAAACTGATTCTGGAAGGCGCACATTCACAATGCCCCTGTAAGCGTCAATATACCCGCCCAAAAACACATCTCTTGATAAAGTGCATTGCCTCTATCAGTGTCCATGTGGCCTTACTTCTTACTTCTCTGAACTCATTTTATGTGTAAGACGCCCCATCAACTCATCTAGTGCCCACTGTCTTTAGTGCCAAATTGACTGTATAACCCTGTTCTTTTAATGTAACCATGTATTTTTATAACTCAGTGCCCAGGACATACTTGAAATCGAGAGGTAACTCTCGATGTATTACTTCCTGGTAAAACATTTTTATAAATAAATACACTTTCTTCCACTTTTATACAACTACACTAACTTATACTGTCGCCTTCCTTTAATTTTCAACAACTAGTCGATGGGAGAGGCTAATAATGGGTACTGAGAGGTTGTGTGAAGAACTTGGAGCTTCCTTATTATTCTTTGTTTATTTGTTTTTCAAAGTTACACTGCTGGAAAGATACTGTAGAGAGGGTGAAAACAGCCAACTGTGTCAATTTCACATTGCAATGTCAGCATGAGAAAAAGAAGCTCCACAGTATTAGGTTCTGTTGGTTTTACCTCCCGGGTTATGCAGAATTGGCTAATATGAGTTCAAGGGAAGTCAGCTGGAGATGAGGAGACAAATGACAGACGAACAATATACAGAAGTCTACAGAGAGACCTTAGATGCCTGTTCGAGTGATGTGTACATTCCGTCACTGCTGTCTGAGATCCTAAGACTGAGTATGTGTGGAGTGGTTAAATCAACACTAGGATGCCAATGTTAATCCTTATTCATTACTGCAAGTGGTTTCTTGCTTTTTTATTTTTATACTTGCTGCAGCTGAACTGTGCTTACTTTTAATTGCTGTTTTTATAAGCTGGTATCCCTTACATGAGATACTTCCCTCCAAATAAAAATCAGGTCTATACATGATTTTGGACTTTCTAAGGGGCAGTCAATCCACATTTACCCAGATTTTTAATCCAACCCCTTTCTCCAAATATACCCAATATTTGGCAGCACATGGTCAAAGGAGAAAATTGGCACAGCTTTATATTAACCTGTTAATCGCGTTGGACAAAAGCAAGGTTTGTCAAGCTAGGCCTAATGGAACCAGAGTCCATAGATACCGGGACTCCTGATAAATCACCACCTGCCTACCCTGTCAAGTGGGCCCGAACCATAAGCACTGAGCTGCCCGAACAAAAGGGAAACCCTTCATGCCAGCCGATCGCAGGCAAGCCCGGATTCCAACACCTTATGTCCTATGACATTTTACTGAGTTCCTATCCTGAACTTAAACACCATTCTTACTGGCCTGCCTGGTGCCATAGCACTCCTTAAATTGGCCTCGGCAACCCCCCTCCGATACAGGACCCACTCAAGGCCACCTTGATGACCCAAATGGAAAATATCTAGGCATATGTCTGATTAGGGAACCGCGTCTACCCTGTAAAAAAACCCATATGCCTCCTAAATCTTTGTGCCTAATCGTGGTTTGGCAGTTTCATTCACAAATTAAGCTACAGCTTATTAACCTTCCTCCTGCAATGCTCAATAGCTTTCTAAGTTTAATCATATTTCCAACGCCAAAAAGGTACTTGTTCAGACAATACAACAAACATCCCAGTCAGTAGCTTTGAAATATGGACGATATCTCTTCTTATATCATGTAGTAGCTCCATAAAAAGCAGGCAACCTAAATCATTCGCCCCTTGCATGAACCAGCAAAATAGCAGACCGCTTGACCACAACTAAACAATTATGATAGAACTTGTGACCACCTCAAGCCCTTCCACAAAATGTGTGCCTAATGGTGCTGGAAACCTAGCTGCCTGCCATAAGGATGATGTTCCATTCTTTTTCGCCATGCAGATAGGAATCCCTGAAAATCCAAATTTCTGCCTGGAAAGATGCATAAATTAAAAAAACTTCCAAAAAACATGAACAATAATATCCACTGACCCACGCTCAAATGAATGTGAGACATTCAATGACCCGACGCCCATCTACCGATCCTATGGATTACTTATTCTTCTGAGCCCAGCTGCACAGCCTCAGTCACCTCTGTGATCATAAAGGAATCGGTTCAACGTTGCGAAATATAATTTAAAAGCCTGGGCAAACTGAAAATGTGTAAGAGGCTCACCGTTCTGAATAAACAGCAATCTGTACTCGAAAGGTCTCAGGGACGACAAACCAACCAATCAAGTAACTGGGTAGATATTGGCTCCCTCAAAAACCAGCAATGAAACCCACTTACTCCTGCTATATTAGAACTCCAGATAAGGAAATGCAAGGCAGACCTTTCCAACTGGATAGCCTTCTACAGCAATCCTCATAGTCTAAACTTTGCTCCACTAACCAATTCCCTAACCTTGAGTTCCCCCCCCAAAAAATCTGCATTGAGGTTTGCTTCAAACCCTGAAAAGCACACCGGATCCATAGCATTGACGACCCCATGAACTACTCTGGAGTTACCGGTCTCCTGACATCCACAAACCTTACCTGCCTCTTCCATCTGGCTCTGATATAAGAATAACACAAGGCATTGCGGATGTTTCTAAATGCTATTTAATGAGCCAAAAACTTAGCGACGTTTCGACCAAAGCTGTCTTTTTCAAGTGGTGAGTGGCTTAAACTAAAGTGTCTCATAGAGTCTAATAAACCCAGACAAATACCCAGAATGCTCTTTGATAATAATTAATGACACCTGCTGTCATATGCTGAATCCTCATTACTCCTTACTGTTGCAGCTGAAAAGAGGCCGTGGCCTCTGCACTATCCAATGAAATTTCTTGCTACAAATACACCAATACACTCAATACACCAGGTGTCGTCCACACATGCATCCCCGTTGTCATGGTAATATTTCAGCATCGGGCTCCATCTTAATACCATCATTGTAGATGCATTTACTTTTCCCCCTCTGTGTTTTAGTGATTAGACACGCCCCAAATCCTCCGTAGTCACGGAGATACTCCTGTTGTGCTGGGCGCCATCGCAGTGAAGTCATTAAGGCTGTGTTTCCTCATCTGTACCTTGGGATGTGAACATGCCCCACGTCCTCCTACCCGGCGTCCGTCATCGTCATGGAGATGATTATTTATATGGTGTGCAGTAGTCATCCTTTTGCAGTATGATCTTCCACCTGGCTAACATCATCTTAACAGAAAAACAGTTAGACACACCTACCCATCCCCTACTGCACAAAGGAAAGAATTCCACAAAGGTCTGCTCCGCTGAACTTCATGAGCAGCAGAAATCCTTCTTCTGTTGCAGGGAATCTTGTATAGCAACCTGCCAGTCATTTTCAGAGGCCCAAATTCCAAATGGAAACTCCACCCAGGCATTCGAGGCCCATGTGCCTAATGGCAGCGACACTAATACCAGTTCTCAGATGTATCCATCTTAAGACTCTTTAGTTGGCCCGAACAACTGTAACCTGGCACATCTGCTTGAGGTGCAAGAAACCTGAATAAGAGTAACTGTAAGGCTGAGTTTATAGTGGCGTAGTGCTTGCTGATGTGCGCTGAGGCGCACTGAGCATATATTCAGAGACCCATTATATGTTATGTTGCCATTCTGAGTGAAAGCTTCCGCTTGCTTGCAAAACGCTTGCTGAACCTCGCTCAGCTTCCAGCTACAGGCATATCTGTGTTTCTGTGCTTGCTGGAGAGGAGGTGTGGTCACGTGACCGCACAGCCTCCAATCAGAGTGCAGCACAGAAATTAACTTACACCCGAGAGCGGCCATTGTTCCCTGTGTGCTGTGCCGTACAGTGTATACAGTGTTTGTGCTGTGAGAGTGTTGTGTGCTGGTGCTGTGTGTGCTGTGAGTGTGTGCTGTGAGTGTGTGCTGTGAGTGTGTGCTGTGAGTGTGTGCTGTGAGTGTGTGTAGTGAGTGTATGCAGTGAGTGTGTGCTGTGAGTGCTGTGTGCTGGTGCGGTGTGTGCAGTGAGTGTGTGTGTGTGCGCAGTGTATGCAGTGAGTGTGTGCTGTGAGAGTGCTGTGTGCTGGTGCTGTGTGTGTAGTGAGTGTATGCAGTGAGTGTGTGCTGTGAGAGTGCTGTGAGTGTGTGTAGTGAGTGTGTGCAGTGTATGCAGTGAGTGAGTGCTGTGAGTGTGTGTGCAGTGTATGCAGTGAGTGTGTGCATTGTATGCAGTGAGTGTGTGCTGTGAGAGTGCTGGTGCTGTGTGTGCTGGTGCTGTGTGTGCAGTGTGCTGTGTGTGTGCAGTGTATGCAGTGTACAATGTTTTTTTTTGATATTATGTTTTTTTAATTCAGGGTCCATATACTGTATATATATATAAATATCCATGGATATAGGGGATATATGTTAAATGATATATATATATATATATATATTTTGGATATATCTATATATATCCTATATATATCATACTCATACATACATACATACATATCATACATATCATACATATCCATCACACAGATCTCTGTCCCGCCTCCTGCCCCACAAGGTCCGCCTACCAGAGCACACGCTCTGTCTGATGGGCAAGAACATGAAAAACAGCCGCTTGGTAAAGTGAGAGGTGAGCATCAGCAAGCATCAGCGCTGGAGAGCACAGCCACTCTCCACTATAAACTCAGCCTAAGTGAGATGAAATCTGCGATTCACCGACTTAACCATGCCCATGATGTCTGACTAGAACACCATGACATCTTGGCAATTGTCTAACATCTTGTCCAAGATTTCAATGACCACGATGATCAGGAGTGACACAAGAAACTCCTGACTAAACCCACCTTCATTTAGGTCTCTGGCCAGCACAGCAACAGCTGTGAATGACTCAGTGTTGGAAACAACATCCTGCCATTAAAATAGTCAAGGAAAAGGTTCAAGACCACCAAGTAATCTTTTAGCACAGTGGTCATGATAAAATTGTATGGCCACCGACCCTTATCTAGAGAAGCAGCCCAGCCCATCGATAACTCCCAAGTGTCCCAGGAAGCACTGCGTCTGCCATAGCTTGACCTTCCGTAATTGCTATTAATGCCGTCAACACCTCCTGTTTTCCCGCAAGTAGACAAAATTGCATAAAGACCATGTCAACTTCTATCCCAAGAAAGCTCAGAACAGTTGTGGCACGAACTGTCTTATTCCTGGCCAGAAGCAGCTCTATAATCTCTGCCAGTGTCTGAAAACATACTGTACCAATAGGTTACCGCACACACTTGATTTCTCCAAGCCCACCAAATGGAACTCATCCAGGTAGTACCAGATACCTTGACTATCCGACTCTACCTTGACTACCCACTCAAGGAAATAACGGAAGATTTCAAAGAAAAACAGGAGATACAGCTACCCCTGGGCAGGCACAAGATAAAAAAAGCACTGATCCTGAAACATATATCCCAGCAAATGAAAACCTGAAATAACAAAAAGACAGAATCCACATTACCCTTGGCAAGCAAGGTCCCTGACCGCAATGCCTCACTGCCTCCACAGCCTCCACAGCCTCATGAAAAGACGTGTGCATGACAAATAATTTAGGATGATCCCATCATTAACCGAGTCCCCCTAAGGGTGCAATAAATGATGAATCGTGCAGAAAGCCCCATGCTAATCCTTATGAACTTCTTAGTGGTGAAAACCTCAAACCTAGAAGATGTGGAAGCCTAGACAGGCCAGCCATCATACCCTGAGCCATCTCCTTTGACAGCTTATCCCTAGCCAGGAAAAAAGATTTCAGCGCAACTGAAAAAAAAGACAAAGAAAAAAGAAAAATAGTGAAGCACGTTCACAGAAACTTTCCAAAAAATGCCATTGGTGAGCTCTGCACTTACATGTAAGTGCCTGCGTTCAGGCACTGAAAGGTTTCTTTGCTCGTTCTCCACAGCTGTAGACAGGAAAATAACTGACAGGCAAAGCGGAGCGCCTTCTTTAAAATAATGCTTTATGTAAAGCTTTCTTCAAAAAGGTATTTCGTCACAAGTATACAGAGCAAACATCAGTAAAAAGAGAACCAGTCTGTTTGTGTTCCTTTCCCCCCCCAGTCACCACGACTTCTCCACGCTGTTCCAGCCGGCGTCTTACGTCACTTCCGGTTCTTGGGTGCCACACAGTATCCGGTTCTCCGTCGCCCTACGCGTTTCGAAGGAGGGTTCCTTCTTCCTCAGGGGTATGTGCATAATGTCCATGGCTCCCCTCCTAATATACCCCCCCTCTGTGCCTGCACTTAAAAAATGTTATTGACACAATGCAAACCGCAGTACTGTATATATCGGAGGATATATATAACATGAACACCTATCTAAAAATATCTAACATATAAAAAAACAGTTCTAATAATAAGACAGATGTAGGAACATACATTAATGTACATAGGTCAACATTTGAGAAACCTCATACATTTTAAGCTAGCTAAAGGTTCACCGGTTTAACCCTTAAAGATTTGGAGAGTAATTTAAGAGAAACTGATTGTTTTGATATTTCTACAGTGTTTTTGGATATCACAGATCATTTATCTGTTACAAATTACTGGTCAAAGAAATATTATGAAAGGTCTAGACACTCAATGTGTCAAGTCATTTCAAAAGATATCATGCGAGCAAACTCGATGGTCTAACTTTCATGGGGATTGATAGAATAGAATTAGGAATTAAAAGGGTGTGATTTGGTACAAAAAAAAATCCCAGAAAGAAACAATGTGGATATTTAAACTCAACTTTAATCCCCACAGGATTGAATATAGATACAGATCTGGGCTGTTTTTTTTAAAGTAAACATATGTAACCCCTGATATTATTTATCGTATCATCCCCTTTTTTGGATATCACAGATGATTTATCTGTTCCAAATTACTTTACAGTCATAAAGAAATATCAAAATAATCAGTTTCTCTTAAATTATTCTCCAAATCTTTAAGGGTTAAACCGGCAAACCTTTAGCTAGCTTGAAATATAAGAGGTTTCTCAAATGTTGACCTATGTACATTAATGTATGTTCCTACATCTGTCTTATTATTAGAACTGTTTTTTGATATGTTAGATATTTTTAGATAGGTGTGTCCATGTTATACAATAGGGTCCCGCATTTCGGCGCTCTGCTTCTCGGCATTTCGCTCATACGGCATTTCCCAATGTATACCCATATTCATTAGGTTCGGCGCTTATTCCGTTTTTTAGGCGATTTTTGGCATGATGCGCTCAACAGCTGAGTATCTGGCGGTACAGAGAAGGGGGCCGCCATGTCTGCGCATGCTCGGGACGGCCGAAGTCGCGTATGCGCAGAACGGGGACGGCTGAGGTCGCGCATGCGCAGAACGGGGGACTGCAAGTCTGCGCATGCGCAGAAGCCGAAAATCGCCGGTTTCGCTTTTTCGGCGATTTTCGCTTTGCGCCGGCGCCAGAGAATGGAACCTGCCGTACAAGTGAGGCCCGCCTGTATATATCATCCGATATATCCCAGTACTGCGGTTTGCATTTTGACAATAACGTTTTTTAAGTGCAGGCACAGAGGGGCGGGGGGGGTATATTAGGAGGGAAACCATGGACATTATGCACATACCCCTGAGGAAGAAGGAACCCTCCTTCGAAATGCGTAGGGTGACGGAGAACCGGATACTGTGTGGTACAAGAAACGGAAGTGACGTAAGACACCGGCTGGAACAGCGTGGAGAAGTCTCGTGACCGGGGGGAAAGGAACACACATGGACTGGTTCTCTTTTTACTGATGTTTGCTCTGTATACTTGTGATGAAATACCTTTTTGAAGAAAGCTTTATATAAAGCATTATTTCAAAGAAGGCGCTCCGCTTTGCCTGTCAGTTATTTTCCTGTCTACTGCTGTGGAGAAGAAGCAAAGAAACCTTTCAGTGCCTGAATGCAGGCACTTACATGTAAGTGCAGATCTCACCAATGGCATTTTTTGGAAAGTTTCTTTGAACGTGCTTCACTATTTTTCTTTCTTCTCTCTTTTTTTACTTGGGGTGCGCTGAAATCTTTTTTTCCTGAAAACATCATTGTTGGAACTGGGAACCGTTTCTTTATTCATGCAGCAATTAGAATTATTGTATATGTTGTTTAGACCTCCATTATTATTTGTTGTTAGCGCATCCTAGATTTGTTTGTATTTTATCCCTAGCCACCCCACTGAGTTGCTCCAATCTCATCAAATGTTTCTCCCTCCATCTGCCTCGTACTTCCACAAATGGCATCCAAAAAACAAACGTAGACCCTTCCCACAAAATTCAGACTGCTGCCCCATTCAAATAGCCCTTGATACAGGGAGACATCTTTTCAATGTTCAACTGAGTCAGTGCCCTTACCGCCAACCTACTTACCTAGCTGACGAGACCGCTGCACTTGTCTTTTCTAAAACACTTACAGTAGTGGCAGGGTGACTACCATCGCACTGGGAGATTTCATGTTTAAATTTACTACCGGAGCTCCACCCAAATGTAGGCCAAATCTGATACTCCTTCCCCAGGTCCCTTACTGCTACCTGAAGGAGATTCCAAGGAGGGTGTCCCCACCCCAAAATATAAGCCATGTGTTGTCATCGGAACATATAGATGTAGGCAGGGTTAATGTTTCTATAGAGAAATGTGATTCCTCTTATCGGTGCAAACCCTAATTACCCAATTATAAAGGGTATCTTGAGGTAGCCAGTTTTAATGCAATGTTGAACGCATGGGTGAAATTTAAAAATATATATCTTTAATTCGACTTATTCAAATAAAACGGCTACCAATAATTGCCCTAGTGACACTTTAATAACATGTTTGAGAGTGCAACTGTGTCACATCTGATGTGATACTCTGGCTATTGTCAGAGAAGTGTGTGTATGAAGCACAGTGCAGTTTACAATTCAGAGTTTACTGTCTCTGCTATCGTTTAGAACAAACACCTAGGCTAAAATAGCAACTAAAAGTTCAGTATTGATGCATGCATGCTTTAGATAGCGAATACATTCGATACACCTATGCTGTTATATGTTGTACTAATTACAGCTTGGACTGCAGTGTGCTTTTTTGAGCTCCTCCTCATGATAAATGTGAATCTCATGTAGTAAACCCGTGTAACCCAGGTCTCCAGCAGCTCCTTGAGACCCCCCTCTCTTGGTGCAGCACGGTCGCGGGTGCCACCGGAGCCAGCGACGGACCCGACGGCTGCTTCCAAGGGTTGGGGCAGGAGCAGGGAGTAGTGCTCTGCCTCCGCGAGCGGGCTTGTTGCCGGGGACGCGATCGGGCCGTCGCTAGGGCCGCGATCGCGTCTCTAAGGTCCCGGCGGCTCGGTAAGAGAGCGCCGCCATTGCACATCAGTTCGCACATGCGCAGTAAGCCCCCGGCGGCCCGACAGAGTCGCGCATGCGCGGAAGGCACTTCAGAGGTAGGGAGAAGTTGCGCGAGTGTAGGGAAAGACCAGGGAACAGTGAGGCAGCCCCAGATAGCTTGCGCAGGCGCAGGTCAGGAGAGAGAAAGCCCGCGAAACCCCAGCCTACCAGGGAAGGCTCTGAGCAGGGACTACGAGTCCCATGAGCCTATGCATGCCCCACGTGACCCCGGGGAGCCAATAGGGCTTAGGATGACTTGGCAGAGGAGAAGAGATACATTGTTTGGGCTGAGGCTACCCAGTTAGTTGGAGTCCGGGAGCTGTGAGGGAAGCAAGGGTGCGGGGAGTGAGTGCAGCTCCTGCATCCAGATAGGTACCCACATCCCAGGTAGGCCCCAACTCCCCACCAGTTTAGGGGGTAATTATAAGGGACAGCCCCAGTTAGGGACTCTGCCCTTAGTGTGAGTGCTGCCTTGTGAGAGTCACGGCTGTTAGTGCTGTGAGGTCTGACAGGCAGGCACCGTGTTGTGCAGCTGGTTGCTGTACGTACAAGTACTAGGTCCCAGTCACCTTGAGGTAGCGCTAGGGGTAGGATGCCTGAATGGATAGCCTGTTAACGAGGTCAGGGATTCTGGAGAGGATCTGCACTAGGCTAGCCAACAGTAGGTAGACGCCTGGGGGCAGTGCGTTACTACAAGTACTAGGTACTAGTTAGATAGAGTCAGGACCGGGAGAGCTAGGGGGACAGGATAGGTCAGTTAACCCCTTAGGTCCCAGGTAGGTCCTGACTCCCCCGTTAGTGGTGCTCCAGGGACAGGCCCTAGGTGAGGGACCGTGTCATGTTAGAGTGCCAGTGTTAGATAGGGATCAGCGGATGCTGCGCTTCCTGCCAGGAGATGTGGGCTTAAGTCTGTGCCCAGAGAGAGACTATCTTCAGGGTGGGATCGCCCCTGGCGGACCCCAAGCAAGGAACCACCGGATCAGACGGGATCCAGGTCGACAGATCCTTTGAGAAGTAGTTGCAGGCCCGAGTGCAGGAGCACTCGGCAGGTAACCCCTTTTGTCAACAAGTGCACCAACAGTTCCATTAGTTAGTGACTGCACAGTCACCCATATTTTCACCTAAAGAGTGTGGGACACATTGTGCGGGGATTGATGGACATGGGGTGGGATCACCCGGTGTAGGGGGAAGCGTCCTTCGAGACGCAAGAGTCAGTGTCCCCTGGGGAAAGAGGGACACCCGTTATTATGTTGATGTTATATGGTTCATGTGAGCACAAGTAAAAAGATATTGGTTATCATACATATGGTGTACTGATTATTTGCATGTGGTTCCTATGTTAGGGTTATTCTACATACCCATAGAATCCTACATAGGTGGAGGCGCTGAAACAAAGAAACTTTCCAGAGGATTCACCCCAGGCTCTCACTAGCGGAGGCTCAGACCTCCTGTGAGCCTGCAGGTATATGCACCACACCGGGTAACACCGTATGTTCTACGCACCCACACTATATATGCGATTGGGTGGGGTGGAATACCCGTTACACCCGTATTCAATTAGTTATACATCTGTTCACCATATTTCATCTGTATCATCTCCATTTTCCCTATAAGGATAACCATACCAGCAATTGAGAGAAATTAAGGGATTGCATTTCACACGGTTTAATACATTTGAAAGCCAGAGTATTTTCCAATACAGCTGTATATCCGGTTCTCACCCCCGGGGTTTTTTTTAAGATTCACATACTGTAAATATTATAACACACAAAGTGAGTTGATATATGTTAATAACATTTTATTATTTTTTGTTGTACCCCTGAGAGGAAGTTTTCATGACCAGTCTCTTATCAGTTTATCCTGATATAGCCTAGGCATAAATTTGACCTCTTGATACCAACTGTTGGTTAGCAATACCTCAATAATTGGTAGAGTACAGTACTTGGGGACCTTTCCTGATCTTCTCCGATCAGACCTTGGGAATATATCTTACTGTATATTCCCCTATGCACCACCTCTGATTGTATATTCACTTTAAATACTGAGGTTGAGCGGTGAATATTCTTTCAGATTTATACATATGAGGCCATACAAGTTTTTCCAATATGCTTTTAGTAGGAAAGCTATGGAGACCTTGTAGGTTTTGTACAGGGTTCCCCAAATTAATCCCTAAAGGGGATAATCTAAGGAATGTTCGTAGTGATATTCAGAGGCAGGTTAATTAAGTGTTAATTAAGTGTTAATTAAATACATCTTGAAAATCTGGCCTGTTGGTTGTTTTCGAGGACTGAATTTAATGACTCTGGGCTAATATATTTCTGATGAACCTTTATGTTGGTCCATTATTACCTGCAAAAAGAAACTTCTTTGATTAGATAGATCTCCGGTCCTTACCCTACCAATGTGTATTCATGAAGTAAAAACGTGGTAAGTCCCTATTGTGGAACAATATTTTTCCTTGTGAGAAATATAGTTGAAGTTTTAATTAAAGCAGTGATTGTTGATTTACTATAAAGTTGTGATTTTGTATCCTTCCCCCCCCCCCCACTCATCACTGCCTGTATTATAACTGAAGCAGCGGGTGCTAACTGAATTTTCCCATCGCATAAACTGCTATGTATGTGTATCACGATTCTGGCTGTTTATTAGTATGCAATGCGTAATTTGGCACAATGCTACAGGGGTTCATATTTAATCAGTATTGGATTCAACAAGGGCTACAGATATCAAGTATGAATAAGTGTACAGATGTGAGTTTGATTGTTGCTTAGTGAGGAATCATACTGTCCAAGGAAAATAAATTGTGCGTGTGAGAGACAGGTTAGAATAGAAAGCCCTTGATGAATTTCATTTAAATAGAACTTATAGATTCTTGGATGAATTCCATTCTATCAACAAGTGTGTCTCCAAGGATATTCAGCCAATAACATACAAAGTTTGACTACACTCATGACAGGACTTTTATTGTTTTTTGCCCCAAGAAGGATGACACTATAATGGCATGGGGCCAACATACTGATTGAAAGCAGCTAGCTAGAACATATTCCATGTTTAATTAAAGTAAGTAAAACAACATGTTCTGTCTTCTTCAATTGATTTCCTTCATTTTGTAATTCAACAAATGTATGTTATGGGGATGCTATCTGCCAAAGAGTGATATACATTTTTTGTTTCACAAAAAGCATGCATGCCTTATTGAACAGAATATCTCATTCATTAACACTGTATTTTGAATTTTAAGTATCTTAGTAATTCAAATGTATGTAGTAGCCATGCCCGAAAAAGATATGTAAAAGAAGAGCACTAGTCTACACATTCATTTTTAGATTAGAGGAAACTTAATAGAAGAGTACCCATACTGTACTATGTATCTTAAGATGCAATCATTCAATATGCAATGGTATGAGCAATTGAAGTCAATTTGTACAGTAAAAGCCCCTGTGTGCTACTGGTGACTACTAATTTCTTCCTTCAGAATGATGAGGATTGAGGGAGTTTGAAGAAAATACCATAGATGGTAAGTGAGTGGCATAGATGAGTGATGTGATCAAAAAACAGATGTGATGGTAGATACAAATGAGACAGAAAGCCGACAGGACTGTGCAAAGTGAAGCTCTTTAGAAGGCGTATACAGGCATACCCCGCATTAACATACGCAATGGGTCCAGAGCATATATGTAAAGCGAAAATGTACTTAAAGTGAAGCCCTACCTTTTTTCCACTTATTAATGTATGTACTGTACTGCAATCGTCATATACTGTATGTGCATAACTGATGTAAATAAGGCGTTTGTAACAAGCTCTATAGTCTCCCCGCTTGCGCACAGCTTAGGTACAGGTAGGGAGCCGGTATTGCTGTTCAGGACGTGCTGACAGGCATACCCGAGCTGCCGTTTGCCTATTGGGCGATATGTCCTTACTCGCGAGTGTACTTAAAGTGAGTGTCCTTAAACAGTGGTATGCTTGTAGTGACAGATTAAAGATGAGAGGGTGTAATATTATGTCAAGAAATTATTTCTAGAAGAATTCATTTGTTGCAATGTTAAGTATATCAGATAGATTACATTGATACAAACTGGTGCAGTATGTAGGAAGTAGCAGGTGAGATGTCAAGATATGATGAGGAGTGCTAATACATGGTCTGTTGAATCAGTTAAGAAACAAAATCATCAGGCTCTGTTGCATAGGAAACAAATAGCAATAAAAGCAACAACAAAAAAGTGTTCCATGCTGGTCACCTTTTCTTCTGTGACTCGTGTGCACAACATGTCATGGTTTTAAAGGTTCAGATACTTACTGTAGCCTAAGATTTCCACAGGAAAGCATCACCCCTGAGTAATTTAGGAAATGCGTGATATCCCGTGTTTTAGAAGGAGTTGCCCATTGTTTTTGCACAGCAAGATACTTCACATTGTATATTAGTCTAATTTAGCAGAACACATTCAAATGATGCTAATTTAGTTCCTTATTAAAAAGCACAGTGTGATGCATCAGGTGCACAAATAACCCCTGAACAGTACTGAAAGGACAGAACATGCGTGCAAATCTCTGCATGCACAGTGATGTACTAAGTGTGTAAAGAATAACTTTTTTTGTTTAGCATAAAGTAAACCAGAACGGATACATTATTTTCCAAGATCACCATATGTATGTATACATTTGTGATCTATGTTGAAAGCCACATACACATGAAATAGTGTACGAATAATATTTCTTCACATTTTTGCTGCAGTTGTTTAATGTATAGAAATTGTGCACCCGGGTTATGCTATATTCTTAGCCAGTAGTTTCCAACCTTTTTTTGGTTAAGGAATTATATTGTGAAATTCTGCGGCATCCCAAACCTTCGTAATATCGTGTCTGCCATCAGATGCATTGGAAGGAACCCCAACCCTCTCTAATAGCACGTCTGAGATCAGATGCATTGTAAGGAACCCCAACCCTCTCTAATAGCACGTCTGACATCACATGCATTGTAAGGAACCCCAACCCTCTCTAATTTCGCGTCTGAGATCAGATGCGTTGGAAGGAACCCTAACCCTCTCTAATTATGTGTCTGACATCACATGCAATGTAAGGAACCCCAACCCTCTCTAATAGCGCATCTGAGATCACATGCATTGTAAGGAACCCCAACCCACTCTAATAGCGGGTCTGAGATCAGATGCATTCTAAGGGACCCCAACCCTCTCTAATAGTGTGTCTGAGATCAGATGAATTGTAAATTCTTCTGTATTTGATAGAATTTTCAAATGACCTGAAAATTGCACGGAAAACTTTAGGAACGCCCGTGTAACCCGACGGCTCCTAGGAATCCCTGCTAAAAAACACTGTTCTAAGCATTTTCTGTTGCAGTAAGCAGCAACATAGCTAGTCCTTTGGTAGGCTAGATTCTTCTATGCACGCTCTGCAGCAACAAAATATTTTCCTGTCACATTTATCGTTGGATTAAAAGCATTAACAAGTATTTATGATAAAAAAAGATGAACACACAGAAAAACAGTCCAATTGATTTCAGTGGGATTTTTCCTTGATAAGTTGTTGCTTTTTTTTGCACCAGAATTGCACCACATTTGCATTGATACAAAAGCCCCTTTGGGGGAAATTCACTAACCTCTTATACGAGTTAACAGCCATTCACGTTAATCAGCAAGGCACGGAGTAATACACACTCTTGCTGCTCTAACAATTCCCTGAATGTGCCTCCTGTCCCTCTGAGCTGTAGCTCCGTGTAGACACCTTACCTCTTACCCTCACCACCTGACCCCCACATCTATACATCTTACAATGTAATCCCTGAGGGAATTGCCTGCTTTTTCTGGGACCCCATTTTCCTCACCATGGTTCATACCAGAAAGCGGCACCCCCTAGCCATAGGCGGGGGGGCTTCATGACCGGGGGGGGGTCCGGCCTTCCCCTCGCTGGCCCGCCCCCACACCTCCCTCCCCAGCACAGGGGAGGAGTTCATGGAAGGCCTACTTAAGGCCAGGCTGGCGGGCAGCACATCCTCTTTGGCTGCCCGCCAGACGATTTGGACGTCCCTCTCCTCCCTGCAGGTTAAATTAAGGTAAGGCCCCGAAAAGGGGGGGTCAATCCTGGGCACTCCCCCCTCCTGTATAGCCGTGATTTTTGAATCGGCGGTGAGGGGGGAGGCGGGATGCAGGGAGGAGAGGGACCCCTTAGTGTAGCGGCCCGTCCCCATCCTCCATCTGCGGCGCGCAACATGGAGCTGGGGGGGTCGGATTTAGGCCTGTGCCGCGGCAGCTGCAGGCGGGGAGTGGTGGTCTCGGGACAGGGGGTCTGACGGGCAGAAGGGGCCTGACGGGGTTTCCCCCGCTTCTTTCCCTGGGGGTGGGGGCTACCTGCTCCCGCAGCGTTGTGCGGGCGGGTGCCTCCTCCATCCGCATAGCCCCGCGGTGGCTGCCATCGGTAAGGGCACCCCGGCGGGAGGTCCGGCCGAGGCATGCAGCCCGCGCGGAAATTCGCCGTGTGTGCCCCATGCGGCTGCTCGCGGCCCGCTCGGGGGCTGGGGCGCAGTCCCACGTGGTGCGGGCCTTCCGTCTCCCGATGGGGAGTGTAGCGCGGGCAGAGGCCCCTCCTACACCTCCCCCCCCTTTCGTTAGTGGTCTCGGGGCAGTGGGGTTGGGGTGGACCGGTCAGCCATGCGGCTGGAGAGGCGGCTGCTCCCGCGCCCCCCCCCCCCCCACACCCCCCACACATGTGGGGTCGTTAAAATGTATGCGCTATGTGTGTGATATGGGTGTGTATATATGTGTGTGGTAGGGGTGTGTATATATGTCAGGTATGTGGGTTTGTATGTAGATAGGTATATACGTATGTATATGGGTATGTATAAATAGGTGTATGCGTAGGTGGATATATGTATATATGTATATATGTGTATATGTATATATGTGTATATATATATGTATATACAGTTTGTTAGGATGCGCAGACAGACATAGGTGTTTGTGCGGTTACGCATGGATATATGTATTTATATATGTATGTGTATATAGGCATGTATACGTAGGTGGATATATGTATATACTAGGGCAGCCGCTCTTAGTGGTTGCGGCCCCGGCCCGGTAAGTGCGAGGGTGGAGGGCGGCCAAGGTTGGCGCTTCGGTCTGCTCCCGCAGTTCAAGTTTAGGTGCGGGGGACATACGCTGATGCGCTCGGGGCATGGGCAAGTGGGTGCCTGACTCTGCTCCCGGCGGCAGTTGCCCGCCCGTGCCGGGGGACGGGGCAGATAGGCTGGCAAAAGCTTCCCATATGGGGGAGCGGACTCTGGTTGGCGGGGGAGCCTGCCCCCGCGGCATGTTGCAAGGTGCCTCCCCCCCTCTTATGGTCTCATACTCAGAATATGCTGCATCGGGAGTTATATGGTGTCAATAGAGCTCTTTATCTTGGGACATTATAAGCTATATAAATATACTCCTAGTGAATATTACATAATTACTTGTGAATGGGAATCACAATGTTAAGCATTTATGCATGGTTTTATCTGGATTCCCAAATTAATTCATGTGGGTGGGCGCATGTGGATGCGTGCGTGCGGAGGCGCATGTGTGGGTGGATAGGTGCGTGGGCACGGTTAGATGGACATATGGGTAGGCACATGGGGATGAATGTATGTAGTCACAGTTGGGTGTATACGTGTGTAGGACATACTTGAAAACGAGAGGTAACTCTCAAGGTATTACTTCCTGGTAAGATATTTTATAACTAAATAAATGCACGTAGATGTGTAAGCTGGTGTAGAGGCACACATATATGGGTACGGGGGGCACGCGTAGACGTGTGTGTGGGTATGGGCACACGTGTGCATGTATGGGCACGCGTGTGCGTGTATGGGCACACGTGGACGTGGATGGGCACACGTGGACGTGGATGGGCACAGCGCACTTTCCTGTGGAGCGCGGGCCCTCTCCATGCCGCGCGTCTAGCGCGACAATGCCGCCTGGAGGACTGTCGCCTGAACGTTGTGCTGCAGCGGACCATCTGCTTCCGCCCTTCCCCCGCGGGGAGCAGCTATACACGCGCGCATCTACGCGCGCCCATTACAATCACACGCATCCACGCTCGCCCACACCCTGCGTCGCAGTCGAAGTCTTCCCCACCATTCTGAGGCCCCGACATGGCGCTGTGACGCCCTGCTCACTGGGGTACCGTGACGAGGGCTGCCGCTTGCGTGCGGTGTGCTGAAGTTCGCCTTGCCGCCTGCACTGCAGCACCCTCGCGCTCCCTCCTGTGGAGCGCGGCTTCTCTGCATGCCGCCGGTCTAAGTGCGCAATTGGTGCCTGGGGGACTGTCGCGCTGACGCGTGTGCGGCAGAGCCCTCTGCTCCCTTCCCGGGGTGAGCAGCCTAGTGCCACGTGCTGGTTTCGCGAAGAGAACACGCCTGCAGCCACCGATTCAAACCATGCCTCGTAATGGTTTGTCCGCCTCGCTGAAGAAGGCGTAACTGCTCTGCCATTGATGCCATGCAGCCCGCTCCCGTATGATTTTCCAAAATTTTCGCGGCGAACTGGGCACCGGCCCGTCCCTGCTTGCAGGGTCGCGATATTGCCTGCCCCCAGCGATTAGCAACACCAGGGCCTCACGCGCTGTGACCCGTGCCTCCGCCAGCCCCTCTCCCCGCACAGCAAACCGTATGCAACCCGCGCGCATTTCCGTGTGCCCATATCAACCCGCGCGCATTTCGTGTGCCCATATACAACCCGTGCGCATTTCCGTGTGCCCATATACACACCCGCGCGCATTTCCTTGTGCCCATATACACCCTCGCGCAACCATATACATCCACACGCACACATATAAACCCGCGCGAACCTGCGTGTGCCCTACTCTGTGAAGTGTGCTTGCTGAGACTATTTAAAGGGTGCGCTAGGCTAGGGCAACTATGCCAACCACCAGAGCCGCCATAAATCCACAGAGTGGGAAAACAAAGATCACCGCTGAAATAAGCCATGCAACCAGCCATTCGATCGCCGTCCTGCTCCGTGCTCGGAGATCACACCTTTGCAGTTCTGCTCGGGCCTTCGTAGCAAGAACATTCAAGCGCACACTTAAACCGGCCACCCCCACCACCATACCTGGCCAAGGGATATAACGTAGGTGCACCAACGCAGGCTGCCCAGTTCCCCTTAGGAACTAATTGCCTGACGAGGGAATAAAGGTAGGTTTGCCAGTCCTCATCGGTATGGCTTCCACCAATTAGCCACCAAAGGGGGTGGGGGGGTCACTTTCCCAATCATGGGTAATGGTCTTTGAATTGATTCAAAGTGTCTTCATGTGTGTACCCAGTCCTGTGAGACACCAGCACCTCACACCCATCTGTGCTGTTTACCTTGCCTCAAGGCAGCACCACCCTCAGTCACTGAAGCCGCTTAACCAGCACCTTAACGCAATAGCAGCATCTACCATCAAAACCCCATCCACTATTAGACGCTTGAATATCAAAACGGTCACCTACCGAACTCTGAAGAACTATTCGAGGAAATGCCATGCAATTGCTGCTAAACAATTTTAAAGAGTATGCCACCGGCTGGACAGAGGTGACAAGATCACTCAAAAAAAAGAACGTTCCTTACCCTGCATTCAAACCAGTTCGCTACCAAACACGTGGCACGACTATAATCGTAACGTCCCCTTTGCCCCTCAGCGCCATGCAGCTCCCTTATTCTTTTATTATAACCACGGTAAACACGCCTCTACGTATGTCCATACGCGCCCCCCCAAGTGTACCCATACGCACACCTCTCAGTGTGCCCATGCGATCTCCGTGCGCGCTCATGCCGTTGCCCAATACACACGGCGGGTCTCCGTGTGCCCATGTACACACGGCGCCTCTTCGTGTGCCCATGTATACACGCGGCACCTCTCGTGTGCCCATGTACACACGCGCGCATTCGTGTGACCTTATACACGCGCGCATCTCCGTTGTGACCTTATACACGCGCGCTTCCGGTGCCCATATACACACGCGCGCCATTTCCGTGTGCCCATATACACACGCTCGCGCGCATCTCGGTGAATCCTATAACGCGCGGGTCTCCGTGTGCCATATACACAGCGCGCCTCTCGTGTGCCCATGTACATCGGCGCATCTCCGTGTGCCCATGTACAATCGCGCGCATCTCCGTGTGCCCATGTACACACGCGCGCATCTGTGGTGCCACATATACACACAGCGCGCATCCGTGTGACCTTATACACACGCCCGCATATCCGTGTGTGCCCATATACAAACGCGCGCGCATCTCCGTGTGAACTTATAACAACGCCCGCATCTCGTGTGACCTTATACACACTCGCGCATCTCCGTGGACCTTATACACACGCGATCTCGTGTGACCTTTATACACACGCGCGCATCTCCGTGTGACCTTATACACACGCGCGCGCAATCTCCGTGTGACCTTATACACACGCGCGCATTCTGGACCTTACACCCGGCCTCTCGTGACCTTATACACACGCGTATCCCGTGTGACTTTATACGCACACACGCGCATCTCCGAGTGCCAAATACACACACACGCGCATCTCCGTGTGCCCATATACACACCGCACATACACCGCGTGCGCATCCCCGCGTGCCCACATACACACACGCGCATCTCCGTGTGCCCATATACACACGCGCACATACACCCGCGTGCGCATCCCCGTGTGCCCTATACACACAGCGCGCACACTCGTGTGCCATTACACCAGCGACATCTACGTGTGCCCACTGTACACCCGAGCGCCTACACACCCACACCTCCATGTGACCTTAAATCCCCCGCAGCGCGCCTCTCGTGGACCTTATACACCACGCGCGCATCCCGTGTGACCTTATACGCACACACGGATCTCCGAGTGCCCATATACACCCCACGTGCGCATCTCCGTGTGACCATATACACACCCACGCGCGCATCTCCCTGTGCCCATTACACACGAGCACATACACCCGCAGTGCGCATCTCCTGTGCCCATATACACACGCGCGCATCTCCGTGTGCCCATATAACACGCGCACATCACGTGTGCCCATATACACAAGCGCGCCATACACCCACGGCGCATCTACGTGCCCATACACGCGCGCGCCATATGCACCCATCTCCGTGTGCCATACGCCCTCGCACAATCCACATGTGCCCATACACCCCCCACGTGTGCCCATACACACCCGAACACATCTACGTGTGCCATCCACGTGTGCCCCATCCACGTCCACGTGTAGGTGGGTATGTCCGGGACCGGGTGAGGGATAGTGCAGCGAAAAAAGCGATTCTCAGGGCATCTTTAAAAACCATGGCAAGTTGAGTAATTACTTCTCCAGGCGCGATTGGCAGCCCCAGGTAAATGGTAAGGACAAGCTGGGCTGGTAGAGGAGCATGGGTCCCGCTGCTAGGCGTGCCAGGCGGGATAGACTTATTTCAGTTTCCGGGAAGGCTTCGAGAGGGTCTGGAGGGTTGGCGGTACGGGCCTAGTTTAAGGGGGGTTAAATAGGCCCGTCGGTGGCGGCTCTTGGGGGGTAGGTGCTTGTTCTTGCCAGATTGGGAGCTGGGCCGTTTGAGCCCGGGGGGAGTACGAGTGGGCAAGGTCAGTTATCCATGACCTCGAGAGCCCGCTCGCGTAGGGGACACGAGGTCAGCGGTTCGAGGGCCGGCTGACCGTCCCCTCCCCCTCCTGACAAAGGAGCACACTCTGGCAGGGAGTGCATTTACCCCATTAGGTTTTCTGTATAAATAAATAGCCGCGGCCATTTTACCTCCAGCTCCCGTTTCCTGTCTTTATTTGTTTGTTGCCTGTGGGTACAAGGCGGGGGGAGAGGGGAACCGCCTGGAACCTCCCTGGTCATGATATTTCTAATAAAACAATGGGTCCTATTCAGGTGCAGATCCACAATGCACCGGTAAATCAGGGCAAATAAAGTGTCATCACCTGAATGCATAATGGACATTAGCTTCCCTGAGTTGAACGGTATCCACACAGGTAATTATATGCAAAAACAAGGTCCGTTAGGGACCTCATTAACATATAGCTAACGCGGTTCTAGCCAAATAACATCGAGTAAAGAACCCCTGGTGCTAGCTGCCAGTAATGCTGGGCCCCGTTAGCCATATTCTAAGGAAGGAATGTAATATATATACTGTACTTGGCATCGGTCTTTAAAAAAAATTTTATTAACCCCTTTGAAGCCATAGTGGTCTTTTTGCAAGCCTTCGTGATCACTATGGAAACCAAGGGGTTTATATCAATACCCTAAATATGGTACAACCTCTATGACATACAAAGGTTAACACTTCACCCTTAGTCCCCCTGGATGGCTTACCCTCCCCCAGGGTACCTACACCCATAACCCCGGCTTTCCCTCAACAACCCAACAAACCTAACCCCCCCTTTACAGTATAGGCCATTAGCCCTACTAGCTAAAGGTGGCTAATGGCCAATATAAACACAAGAAACAATTACACCCTAAACAATCCAATGTTAAAAATGACTATTGTAAGGTCAAGAAGAAACAGGGATCAGGACAGGGCAAATTTGGATGCCCCAAGGAAAGAGAGGGGACTTAGACACAGAGGACCCAGAAAACTGCCAGAGGCTGACATGGATGGCCACCTGCTTAAAGTACTTCCTGAGACTGGGGTGATAGGCTGGTAATGGGAAAAAGCATTGAAATAGACACCCGGTTAGCGGCAACTGACTGGAGACTCCACAGTCCACTGGAGGAAAATCTCAAATCGATGTAGATCTACAGCAAGGAATCCAACGGACCTCAACTCGAATGTGCATACATCCAATTGAGCGAAAAATGTTCTCATAAATATGTCCGTATAATTGTCCAACAAGCTAGCAGAGTAATACACAGCCGCATTCAGAGGGAATCCCAATATGCACACAGAGATCAGCTGCTTGCTAAGGTAGTCTTGTGTATGTAATGTGGTATATATATATGTGTGTGTTGTGGTGTGTGTGGGTGGTGTGTTGGTGTATTGGTTGTGTTGTAATATGTTATGTATATATATACGTACGTAACATATATATATTATATCATATAAATCTATTATATAATATATATATATATATATATATATTATATTATATAATATATATATATATATATATATATATATTTATATATATATATATATATATAGCTATAGGTATTTTAGTCACCATGGGGTGTGTTCAGCCGCTCTCTTCAATACTCAAAAAAATAAATAGATGATACCGTTCTGTGGCTAACGAAATGCTTTTATTTGTGCGAGCTTTCGAGATACACTGATCTCTTGATCGGACATATATATATATATATTACAGTGTTCGACAAACCTATACATCTGCACGCCCCGGGCGAGTGGATTTAACACTGTGGCGAGCTCCTATTGGCCCAAGCAGCACACGTGTTTTTTTTTTTAAAAACTCCCTGCTCGCGCTGCATTTTATTTTCCCCCGCTCGCGCTGGAGGAAAAAAAAAAGCCGGAGGCGGGTTCATGTTGTTGAGGGAGATTACCCCGCCTCCGGCTCTCTGAGCAGTGCCTTCCCTCCTCCCCCACCTCTCAGCAATACTTTCCTTCCTTTCATCAGCGCTTTCACTCCTCCCCCTTTCGGCAGCCAGCCCCTTCCGCGCCTCTGTCTGCCACAGGCCCCTGCAGGGCCATCTGTGGGCCCCCCCCCCTCCCATCGGGCCATCCGACCCCCCCTCCCACACCATCGGGCTATCCATCTCCCCCACACCTCAATCGGGCCATCCGCCCCCCCACCTAAATCAAACGTCAATCGGGCCATCCGGTCCCCCACCTCAATCGGGCCTTCCGCCACCGGCCCCATCATGTTGGGTCAAAGCGTCCGCAGGTTCACCACCTCCGTCATCCGCAGGTCCCACTATGGGGGGGGCCAAGGCCAGGTAACGGGTGTGCCCTGAGGGGGAGGCGGGACATCGCCTCAGCTCATGCTCTTCTCATGTTCCAGGTCCAGTGAGGCCCAGGGCGGCCCTGTCTCATGTCTGGGGGCTGGGAGGCCTCACGATGTCCCTGGGGCTGCTGCAGCCTTGTCTCTGTGTGGGGGTTGGGAGGCCTCGCTGGGGGGTTCCCGGGGGGCAGCGCTGATGTAACGCCGAGAAAACACGCAGTTACCCACCCATTCACCCACAACTCACCCTCCCACCCACAACTCAACCACTCACCCTCCCACCTACACACACCCCCACCCTCCCACCTACTCACCCCCCCACCCTTCCACCTACTCAACCTACTCACCCCCCACCCTCCCACCTACTCACCCCCCACCCTCCCACCTACTCACCCTCCCACCTTCCCACCTACTCACCCTCCCACCTTCTCACCCCCCCCACCCTCCTACCTACTCACCCTCCCACCTACTCACCCTCCCACCCACTTACCCTCCCACCCACTCACTTACCCTCTCACCCACTCACCCTCCCACCCCCTCCCCCTGATGATATAATATGTATATAATATAATATGTGTAATAGTCATTTATTTAATTGGATTGTTTAGGGTGTAATTGTGTCTTGTATTATATTGACCATGTGTCCTATTAGCTACCTTTTGCTAGTAGGTTAATGGCCCATACTGTAGAGGCGGGGTAGGGTGTTAGGTTTGTCTGGGAGTGGTTTATTTAGATTGGTGCCCCTGGGATGGAGGCTAGGCCAACAGGCGAGATTAACCTGTAGCTAGGCAGTTAGGGTGTTTATATTAACCTCTTGGGTATTTTAGTGACCATGAAGGTATGCATAATGCATGACTTCATGGCCGATATGTCTTCGATGGGATTAATACATAGGTCTTGGCTAAAAAAAATTGCCTAGTCCAGAGTATTCACTTTGGCTTCCTATATTGCCTTAGCAATATAGAAAGCCAAAGTGCGTCACTTCAGCACCCTGGACAAGGCTCAAAATGTTCTGTGGCCCGGTGTTATGTGCTGTGAGCACCTATCTCCATATATATAGAAAAACGGGTTAACAAGGGTTAACCCACTAGGTGCTCCAGAAGCCAAAGCAGTCACTGAAATGTAAATATTTAATAAAGTATGAGGTGGGCCACGGCAACACTTCCAATGAGTGATGTAAAGTGTCTCCCAGCAACTGGCTCCGTGGTGAGCACAAATAACATTGAGTTAGAGAGACTCACGGTTAGTGGAGTGTGTACTGCCGAGCCCCATGGATCCTTCAGTGATTGTTGCACCGCCAACCCGTCTAGCAACTCTTCCGTAGCACAGGGCGGTCACGTGATCGGCGGTGATGACGTCATCAGGGAAAAACAAACAGCAACCCGGCGTGCAGTCTGAAATGAAGCAGAGCTGGAACTCCTCCCACAGGAAGCAGGTAACAGAGCACAGCCGTGAAAAAGAGTGGAGGATAGCTTCTGATGGTGACTAAAATAATTTTATTGTGAACAAAGTATACAGCTGACGGATCCTCTGACGCATTTCACGTTTCAGTTGACAAAGGCCTGAGGGCTGAAACGCATCAGAGGATCCGTCAGCTGTATACTTTGTTCACAATAAAATTCTTTAAGTCACCATCAGAAGCCATCCTCCGCTCTGTTTCACGGCTGTGCTCTATCTCCAGATATAGCCATGACCTAAAAAAAACAACATCATGTTTAACATTACTGGCCTGCTGTGGATATGCGTTGAGGTGGTACACACCTCTTTTGCATATCATTAACACCAGTTTGTCCTAGCAGTAAAGCAGGCATTAGAACAGTGTTAGTGAGCTTTAAAGATCCCATTAGCACTTAACAATATGTTTACTTAAGTTAACGTCTCGTTAAGTCAATAATTTAGCTTTGTGGATCTTACCCTTTAAGTGGTAATTGATGATATCACCGTTTTCACCAACGAATACTGGCAAATAATTACCATGCAATAATTGTTATTTATTCATCTTGAAAACAAAATGTCAATCAAAACATTTCACCAATTAATACCTTTATTCGAGTGGGCTTGTTCCTACACTCCTGTATATGATTTTGACAGGCACCTCAACTTATATATGTGTGTTTGTGGAAATAATCAGGGTAGTTAGATACTGTAGACAGAGGCAATGTAGTGGATGTGAAAGGATGTTGTTTTACATAATAAAGGGGAATTGGTCTGACTAGCAATATTTGCACCTGCATTGACAACTGTATAAAGGACTGGCATCAGAAAAGTGCTAATTAATGGAACATACTGTATACAGTATATTATTAGTGGAATGTCTAAAAGTTTAACTCACTGTTCATTATTTTGTTTATTAATGACTTGGTGATGGACATAGAGAACAAAATAGGTTATTCATGAAAGTTTTCCCAGATTTCAAACTGTGGCAAATACACAGCAGACTTATTAAGGAAGCAGATTCCTATTACAATCATACAGAATCCCTATAAGCTCATATTGAACCCCCAAAATAACCACAACATATATATATATATATATATATATGCATAGGAGTGTCAAAAAGGAGTGCTACGGAGCATGGCAATATATATTTAAAATCCGAGACAAAACATGAAACACAGACAGAGCCAAGTGCTACATCCATTGACACAAATACACAGTACAGTGCATATATATATATATATATATAGATCTCTATTATATATAAAAAGGAAAGAGAAAAAAACAGGCGCACACCTAGTGCATTACCACAATATAAATGTATTAAATGAACATAAAATCTTACAAATGCCCACTCACAAAGGTACAGCAAATATAGGCGTGTATGATATAGGCTCTCATGTGCCAAGCAGCTCGATCACCAGCGTCCGTCCGCAATCAATGGCGTCGTCACGTGAGTCACCTCCGTGGAACCGGAACCGGAAGAGGGGTCCTTCGCCTTCGGTGTTCAATAGGACAGGTCCCTCCAGGAAACAAATACCTCCAATGTAACTGATGTGATAGGTTATTAGCCGGGAGAGCAGCACACGGGAGCCAAAGTTCTATAGTCAAACAGCAGCAGTGTTCGTGGGCAAATGGCGGCCAGAATCTAGCCTGTCCCTACGCGTTTCGTCATCAAATGACGACTTCTTCATGGGGATATCCCTCTAAGCACCAGTCCTTAGTATTTATAGGGAGGTATCAAGCAATTAGCCAATAAAGTATTTAAAACAGTCAATTAGTCGATTACATATACATATACCTTGAATGGAGCAATTATATAGTGCATACAAGTATAAATACACGAATAGCACATTTTATGAGGACCCCATTGATTGTTAAGGAGTAGTGTACGCAATGTCAATATAGCAACAATACTGATGTTATCAGTCTAAATAATTGAGTGGATGATCTAGAGATTAATCAACAAACAGCACTAGTAAATGTATTTTGATTAGATTATTGGAAATTATTTCAAGACAGACAAGAAAGAGGAATTTAACAAATCATATCTGTAGAATATATTAAGAAAATAACTCATTGAGTAGTAATGTACATATCAATATATATTGTAATTGATTTAGTCTAATCTATATTACTTAATTGTTTATTATTTATCAGACAGAGAGACCAATAATAAATGACCCACTATAACTAAATTTTAATAATTAATATAAATAATTTCTTAAAAAACTTCTTAAAAAACAACAATAATTGGTTAGTCCAAAATACAAATCACTGATATCTAATTTGAACTATTAATTAATAACATCATATACATTGATCCATAATTACCACCAGGATAGTTAACTAATTTATCACCAAGATAGTTACCCAATTTTTGGATGCCAACATGGAGTCAGAGGAGGCAAAGTTAGATGGATCCAAAGCAACGACAGAGAAAAGGAAGTGAAGGTGACTTGCAATGTGATTTTAAATATTGTGGTGTTTAATTAACCATGTGCATGAAGTGTGTTATCATACATACTATAAAAATAAAATTGTTGGAATATTGTGTTGGTGTCTATAGTCTAATGAAAATATTAATTATATGTGTATATAAATAAGTGTATTATATGTGAATATTAGTGTATAATGAATGAATTATAAGTGTGTGAATAATGTGTGTTGTATGAAAGGAAAATAAATAAAAGGGATAAAAAAAAAAATAATCAAAATTGACCATTTGTAGAAATGAATCGTACCGAGCAACGAGCTAACCAATACCCTTGATAAATGAATTGGACCACAATCACCAGACAAAAGACCATAGCCCAAAGGGAATGCTAAGCATTCAAACCAGACCTTTGGAGGACACCCCATTAGGGGTGTTCAAACTATGGTACTAATGTCAATGTGGTCATTGTGTCCCTTGGGATGAGTGGTATCCAAAATGTACATCCAGTAAGTTTCTCGGGTACATAACTTTTGAAAGCGATCTCCCATATAGGAGGGGGGGATGAACTCAATGCCCATAACAGAAAGGGATTTAGGATCTTTGTTGTGACTAGTACAAAAGTGACAGGAGAGGCTGTGTGTTTGGCACCCATTTATAATGTTTCGCCGATGCTCCAAGAACCGTGTACTAAGAGCCCTAGATGTTCGGCCTATATATTGTGTGCCACATTCACATGAAATGAGATACACAACATATTCAGTTAAACAATGTATATGATCTTTTATTTCATATGACGTACCATTTGAGTGTGATGTAAATTTATTAGATTTTATCAAATGTTTACAAGTAAGACACCGGCCTCTTCCACATCCAAAGTTCCCCACCTTTAGAGCCATATTTTGATTAATAATCTTTTTGGTTTTGAGTTTACTTGGTGCCAGCAATGTTTTGATACTCCTCGCTTTTCTGAATTCAGTTGGAGCATATTCAGGTACTAGGTGGCCAATTACAGGATTATTGCGTATTATTTTCCAGTGACAATTTAATATATATATATATATATGTAGCGGTCATGTAAAATGGCTACAGTCATCTCTCCTGCTGACAGTAAGGCCTGGTAAGTTGTGGGCATGCCAGCAGTAATTATGGAGGTTTGCCCTCACACCCTGGTGAGGTGCCCTGTGTATGGATGGGAGTGGTCACATGCTCTGACTCCATGGTTAGTGATGTCAGAGGTGTGTCAGCCTCCAGAGTATACAAAAGGCACAGCACAGATCCAAAGTTAGGAGTTCCTGTTGCTGTGCTGCTGTGTGCAGTAAGAGGCAGATGGAGGTCTGCAACATTGTTGCAGTAGTCTGAATGCAGAGCTGTGAGTCTGGCAGCACAAGCAGACAGAGACAAGCTGCCTGAGAGAACTGTGACCAGGGACCTGGCACAGGGCCGAGATCCCTGCGGGGATAGGGAACCCACCTATTAAGGGAAGGCGTACCTTTCGGAGGGAAGCAGCTGGAAGATGAAGTACACCCCATTGTGGAGGGCAGCAAGCCCACCTCAAGCAATAAAGATGCATCTGATCAAAGACACCCTCGTGTGTGAGTCTGGGATTACTCTGCAGAGGGGAGCACCACGGAGGAGTTCCTCAACAGGACCATCCCCATGCGGACCCAGGACCCTGAAGAGGTGGAGGCGCTGCACTGGAACTAGGTAGGACTCAGCACACTACCTCAGCTGCCTGTCTGGACGGGTTCTCCCCACACACCATCATGCGGGAGACTCAGGAGTCCTGTTGCCAACAGGTGCACCACCAGACACTATCACACTGTAATGGGGACCGGTTAGACCACAGGGGCCAATGTGAGATTGGGTGGGTCAGGCCGGGCCAGAAATACCGTTACATATAGATAGATAGATAGATAGATATCTTTTGAATAAAATGGTCTTTTAGTTTAACTCTTTGGCCAAAGTGTCGTAAGCCCGTAAGCCCATGAGCCCCTCCAAGGCAGACCACGTCTCATGGGTCCTAACATTAATATAAATTCTTAATAACCTGTACATAACCAGGAAGAATGATTTATAATAAATCTGTCAAAATTAGTTGCATAGTTCTAAGTCTGATTGAAGCTCTTATTAATCAAATGGTTGAAGCTCACTCCATTTCACCTTCCACACTCATGAGAACTTGCATGCAGTTTGATTGCGACAAATCTAATACAGAGTGCTTTTCCTGGTAATGTACAGGTTAATAAGAGCTTCAATCAGACTTAGAACTATGCAACTAATTTTGGCAGATTTATTATAAATCATTCTTTCTGGTAATGTACAGGTTATTAAGAATTTATATTAGTATTAGATCCTATTACAATCAGTAGGATTTCCTTGTTTAATACATACTGTATGTGCAGTGTTTTTCTGATGAAGACAAAACTGTGAAAGGTCAGAGAAGCATGCAATTTCTCATCAAGCACCAAGGTTTAACCCCTTAAACATGTTACTCTCCTTGGCTTACATTTAGAGTTATGCGGTACTTCACCTTAAAACATTAGATGATCAGTATGATGAGTAAGATTCAGTGGCTGCCTTTAGAGTTTGGCTCCTCAACTGGCGACTCTCTGGCCAAATGGATTGTTGGAGTGGCCTTTGGACTGTTTGGTTATGCTAAATTCATTGTAGTTGATCAGACAGCTAAGCACAATTTTTCTCACAAAAAATCCATTGTAAACTAAGATAATAAGGTAATATAAATGTATAGGGTACATATATTCTAAAGACTTGAAAATGATTTAAGTAGAATATTTTTGATGTCTTTAAATGTATCCAAAATTGCATTATAGTACTCTTGTAGCCCTTCTACTCCTAATTAGTTTTTCCGATCTGGCCTCTTCATAAAACTGGTAGAAGAGCCTTTTACCGTGTTATATTATCAATTGCAGAGGGGTAAAGGTTTATTCTTTTCGTTTAGGCCCCTAATCATCATGCTCTAATGCAGCGGGTCACAAACTGGGGGGCGAGAGATTTTTTTTTTTTTGAGGGGGGGGGGGGGGGACAGTTGCAGAGATCCTGCGATCTTACCCAAAGCATTTACATTAAATGCTGGGGGACCGCGTGAGGCCTCTGCAACCTCTACTTACCGAGATTCAGCCGGCTTCAGGATGCGGGACCAGGGCAACGCAGCGTCAAGTGACGCAGCGGGGTCATGTGATGTCACGGGTTTCCACGGTGACGTGCCATCAAATGATGCCGCGGGTCACGTGACGTCACACAACCCATGATGCCGCAAGGTAAAGGGGGTAGGGGGGGGGCAACAACTGAGGAATGCAGGCAGGGGGGGCACAGCAAAAAAAGGTTTGCGCACCCCTGCTCTAATGCAGTCTTCTCATGCTTAGGAAGATTTAAACTGCATTGAGATGGAGAGCTTGGTATGCACAATTATACAGTGTAATGACTTGTGCTTAGAAAATAATTCTCTCTTCGTGCTGAGCCTAATTACATTCCGAATGGTCCTTCTTCTCGAAACACACACATTACAGCACAGCATAGTAGTATGTAGGATTATAGGATTAACATGAATAGCTCACAAGTCATAAAAGCTTTCTACAAGGGCACAAAAGAGACCACTTTTTTTCTATAGAGGGATAAAGAAATAGATCTATAGTACTAGGAAGTAAAAAAACTAAGACCATCAAATGGTGAAACCCATTTAAGGTTTAGAAGCATTGTTTTAATTATGGGAAATGTAATTCTTTGAAAGCTCCCAGCTGTCAAATGTAAAGCCTAATATTATTTGAGGATTATACAAGAATCCAGCAAATGAACAGCAGTATAGTTCTAAATAAAAGCATTACGGCCGCTAATTTGGTCTTGTGGACCAAACCCATTCGGGGTATAGTAAGTTACTGCAGTTGATCAATATGAATTTACAGTAGTTCTCTTCAGAAGCCGGCTGTTCACTGTTAGTCATAGACAGTTCTATGAGCCTGGAAAAAGGTTATACTGAAATATATATGTATATGTATGTATATGTATATGTATATATATATATGTATGTATATATATTACACATTTTAAGTTATGGTGGGTGAAAAGGGTGACAAAAAACCTCCACCGTTCGCATATAGCCATTAAAGAATATCACTTGTGAGCACATTCACATGTCTTAGACTGGTCTGCAACCCTGCCTTTCAACATTATCACCATTCAGTGCTTCTACTGCAGCAATGGTTTCTGGGAAATGACATGCAATCCCATGCTGTGTTTAAAAGCTGTGTGGACAGCAGAGCATTTGCTTATAAGGGATATATATATATATATATATATATATATCAGCAACCCTGCCTTTCATCATTATCACCTAGCATACAGTGCTCAAACTGCAGCAAGGGATTCTGGGAAATGACATGCAAATGAGCACACAATGTGTCACCTTTTGCCTGAAATCTATTTACATGGAAAACCCTTATAAGCAAATGCTCTGCTGTTCACACAGCTTTTCCATATATATATATATATATATATATATATATATATATATATATAATGTAGCCAGGCTCCCCAGACTCGCCCTATTGTATATGTGTTGGACGGTTGCAGCCGTGCAGGGAGCGCTGCGGCGTACCGGAGGCTCCGCAGTATCAGAACGCGATCAGGGCGCCGCCATGTTTAATTCTCGCGCAGGCGCGGCAAGTCGCAAAGGTGGCTAGGGAGCAGAGGTCGCGCATGCGCGGCCACAGGTTGCAAAGCCCGCGAAGGAGGGACGGCTCCTATAGGGTGGAGCGTTCGGGACTACGAGTCCCAGTAGGCACAGCGAGACCATGTGACGCCAGGGAGCCTATAGGGTGGCCAGGATATCGGGAGGAAGGTTAAAGGGTGGTACAAGGGAAGCACGTTGGGCAGAACGGAGCGGGAGGAGGAAGGAGACGGAGCTCTATGTGTAGGGAGACCAACAGCCCCTACACTAGGCCTTATGCCCCGGCCCAGTTAGGCCCTGAGTCCCCGTAGAGTGGAGCGGATGTAGGGACAGGCCCTAGTAAGGTTGCAGTTCCCTTTTATTGTGTACCGGACAATCATAAGTACAGAGACAGTTGCATATCCAGCCAGAGGTTTGGGATCAAACCTGTACTACTACGCAGCAGCAACCGACCGGGTGGGATCGCCCCGGAAGGTAGCTCCAGGACTCAACCGTCGTCTGATCCTTTGTGAAGCTCCCTGGCAGGCCCGGGCACTGGAGTGCCCGGCAGGTAACCATCAATAAGTGCACCAACTATATCACATACCTATACAGGACATAGTGGCTGCGCAGTCACCCTAATTCATATCTCACTCGAGGGTGGGGGAACACTAAGTGTGGTTGCTGGACACGGGGTGGGATCATCCGGGGAAAGGGGGTAGCATCCTGCGAGACACAGTAGTTAGTGTCTCCTCTAGGGAGGGACACCTGTTGATATATGAAGCTTATGGTTGCGATAGTAAAGTCATTGGTTGTTTTACATGCTGTGTGTGTGGAGTGATATATATTTGTCCTGCGAGGAACCACTCCCCCTCTGGTGGGAGCCATCGCAGGTGGAGGCACTGCACCAAGTACGAGGTTATCCATATTATTACACGTGCCCCAGGTTCTCCGTGGCAGAGGCTCAGGCCCTGCGAGCCTACAGGTTATACAGCATTGGTAGCGGTCTGTGTTCACTAGGAAACAGGGATATAGCACCCCCTTAAGAAAGGTCCTATTCCAGGACCGAAATGTGGGATTGGGTGGCCTATCTTTTTGTACTGATGCCTAATACAGACGTTCGTTTATACTGAATTGAGTGCAGCCTTTCTTTACCAGACGCGCGGATGGTAATATTGTGTATGTATGTGTATATATACATATACATATATATATACATATATATATATATACATATTAAAGTGACAGAAAATATAGACAGCGCCCTTCACACACTACACCTAAATTGCTGCAGCTCTGACAGATGTGGCAAGTTATTGCACCAGGCGGATAAGCCCAAAGACAATGTGTGTGAAAAATACTAAATGTATTCTGGCATGAACTCGTTTCTTCCGACTCTGCGGATTTCATCAGGAGATGGATACCACATGGAACTGCCTTGTGTTAAATACTCCCTTTCACCAATAAAAAACGTTTCTCCACAGCTGTGTTTGGTTCCATTAATATCATTGGGCTAATCTCTATTACCTGTGCAATAGCTAAACAATTAAAGCTAACTAAATGAATTAAAAGGATAAACATAAGAATAATACAAATACCTGCAAACAATTACTCACTAGAATTAAGTGATAGACACTGAAACAGACATAAAGTATAGAAGACATGCAAAGGCTTATTGCTGATGTGCATAGATGGTATTAAAGTATAATTACTATTAATGGGTGTTACTGAATAATAGCAGATGACACATTAAATATATTCTTAATCGAAACCATTGATATTATCATAAAGATAGCCCTGCATAGAACAAAGAAAATAACATACAGTTTATTAATAGAGGACAACATTGTATATATTAGATACTGGTGCTAACCAGAAGTTTGTATTCAATTGAATTCATGGTTAGTTTCACATAGTTGTGTTACTCCAATGAACAACAGTATTAATATTATATGATTTCATTTAATTTAATTTAATCAAGCTTGAATAAGAGAATCAAATACTCAATATCATTTTAAATTGGAAGAGATGAAAAAAGCAAGTGAGATGTAGTAATGGGAGTTAAGTCTAAAAATAGACTATATACATTTGTTATATGTTGAAATTAATTTTAATATTAATATTAATACTAATATGGAAAGAGGCTTGACATGACTCTCAGTCAATTATTAATTGGATAAATATATATTCTAAATTACACTAGATGTAAGGGGAAGATGCTACAATCCATAGCTCAGAAATTGCGACATAACATTTGTGCCCCACATAGATCGTGGCAGATAAAGACTCAATAGTGTATTTCCCATTTGCAAATTGAAGAAAAATTGGCCAAGAGCCAGTAATCCAAAGACATGTGTATAGTTAAAGTGAATGTGTATGTGTGCAATAAAGGTGAAATGTTTGTATGAGATACACTCCTTAAAGGTGTGTGATTTAGTTTATAAGCTGAAATAAGGTGTTTAAAAGTGAAATATTATATTTTCCCACAGTGAATAAATATCATTTTTAGACATGTGTGATATAATGAATAAATGCGGTGAAAATAGAGATAGTTTAACTATGTGTGCTATTATCTGTGAAAATGAAATAAAATAAAAAAAATAAAAATAAAAAGTGCAATATTATGACCAGGGGCCCCCCATTTGAATACTGACTGAGACATCAAAGGGAGCACAATAAAACATGCTCAGACCTCCGATGTCCCGCCAGGACAAACAGGAGAGATATTAGATGATAGTGCTTGTATCAATACAGTCATTGAGACCCATTGGACTCAATGTTTCCAACATATAAATCCAATAGGTCTCCCTGAGGTTAAGTCTCTTGACTCTATCACCACTAAGTACTGTTAAGGGAATCTGTTCCAAGCACATGACTCTTAGAGAGGAAGGATCTTTATTATGTTTGTCCAAGAAGTGTCTAGATAGGTTGTGAGTTGTAGTGCCATGTATAATGTTTCTTCTATGTTCTAAAAATCTTGTACTTAGAGTCCGGGTGGTTCGGTACCCGCAACGGCATGTGATGCCATAGATGACAAAAGAAGATAGACAATCCATATGACTTTTGATTTTATAAGTGGACTTATTGTGATGAGACGTGAATTTATCAGTTTTAACCATATGCTTACAGGTCAAACATCTATTTCTACCACAGGAGAAGTTGCCATTAGTGATAGATCTATTCACAGGGATATCATTGATTTGTTTAAGACGACTGGGAGCTAGCATAGTTTTTAAGTTCCTAGCTTTTTTGTATACAATAGGGACATGTGTAGGTAATTTGTTCCCAATTATAGGGTCCCTAAGCAGTATATTCCAGTATTTATTAAGGATTGATGAAATGCCTCTTGCTGAATTATTATAGGTCGTGATGAAAAATGGTGATTTGGAACTACTTTTGGAATTGATATCTGCTCGTCTAGCCCCTTGGGTTTTGACGAGCAGGGATTCTCGATCTAACAAACTAACTTGTCTAAATGTTTCAAGTATAGTACATTTTTTGTATCCTTTGGCTAGAAACCTTTGTACCAATACCTCCCCCTGGGCCAAAAAATCAGAATGTAGGGAACAATTTCTCCTAATTCTGAGAAATTGGCCCCTGGGGATATTGGCAAGCCATTTTTTGTAATGATTGCTGTTATTATGTAAATAGCTATTAGTGGACACTGTTTTAAAGTGAGTTTTGGTGATGATATCACCATGAGCTAGCCTCCAGTTCTAGATCCAGAAAAACTATACTGGTTTTGTTTATGTTATATGTGAATTTTAAATCCATATCGTTGATATTAAATGTTTCCAGTTTGTGTTCTAAGTGTTCCAGTTCACCGTCAAGAGCCATTGCGGACATTCACGCACAAAGAAGAGACCGAGGAGTCCTCAGTTGGTGCATGGGCAGGTCCCATAATATGCTTTATTTTATTAGACAAATTGTAAGTGTGCATTTGTCTTGTCCATGATATATTAAATATTGTTCATCTGATTTTACACAAGGATCAGGCGCTTCTTTTCTCTTTTTCTCTAATATATATACATATATACATATACATATATACATATATATATTATGCTAACATGCATTTGTAGATACACATTTGCTGTCAGTTGGGCCAGCAATGCATTTGCTTTGTAGATAAGGGGTTAAAGATGGCCTTCGATACAGTACAAAAGGAAGATAAAGTATAAGTGATACCTTATAATGGCTAACTAATGATTAAAAAGAGTGCAAACTTTCAGACACACAAAGGTCCCATCTTCAGGTATGTTGAACCGTAGTGACATGCTTAATACTTTTTTCACCTACAATTGGAACTATGAATGGGAATGATTGTTTGCTCACTAGGATAACAGAGAGATAAGCCAGAAATAAACACACATTTTCACAAGTGCTAAGCTTTAAAGCAATAGTCCAAGCTGCTGTTTTTTCCTCTTTTATATGAGCATCAATACAAACCACACAATGATAAGTAATTAATTAATTAATTAAGTTGCTGATCGATCCATTCTCCTGTAATCGATCAGCAAAGATTCGGCTCGGGGGTTCGCTAAATGGCTGTCAGTGCAGTAGAAGAGGACCAAAGATGGAAAGTTCTGTGGGGAAGATCATGTCACCAGGCAGTCACTAGATACAATTGGTGCACTGCTAGAGAGAGGGCAGGGCTCAAAAAGGGGTGTGCCAGAGCCTGTTTCAGTAGAGGAAGTGGATGTGACTTTGCAAATGGTTGCTATAGAAACAAAAAATGATTGTTACATTATAATCCATAAAAAAGTAATTAGGGGTTTTTTTTTTTTAATGCTACAAGTATTTTCTCATACAGTGGTACAGAACTGATTTATTTAAAAACAACACGTAGGATATTGCTTGGGATGCAGCTCTAATGGCATGAAGGGGAAGATTTGTTTTTATATCTTCTCTCATCAAGGCTTGTAAATAAAAAGTAGTGGTGTGTGCTATGCTACAGTAAGTACAGTTGCAATCCAATCATTGCACTTAAAAGCACTGGCCAAATAAATCATCTATAAGTTACTGACCCAGGAGTGGCAAGTGACACACCATGATATAATCTGTCTGTCACGAACAGGAGAAGCCAAGGAACATCAGGTCCCATGTATCCTCTTTGCTGCCAGAGAGGACGTCCATGCATTCCTTTGACATTCTACATACTAATGCGTGTGAGAAGGTCCTATCAACCTATCAACTATTATAATACACCATTTAAAGTAATGAAGCTTTTCATGTTTTGTTAAAATACAGCAAATTATTGTATTGCTTTACAAGAATATAATTAAAACTCTGTATTGACCCTGGAGAAACTGCCTCTTTAAACTTGGTCTGATAAAGTCTGGGTGAGGGTATGTTTGGATTTAAACAGGAGAATGCGGGGTTTGATTTTTACATTACACGGCACATTGTTTACTTCCCGCATGGGGTATAAATCGCTTTCACAAACTGAAGGGCCTTGAGCTTTGTTTGGAAGGTGCAACATTTCTGTCGTACAGGAATACAAAGCAGATTCTTTGTTACTTACTTTTTAGCTGTAGTATGAGGTGTGTTTTCAAATGTGCTTTTTTTCATATTTAGCCTAATGATATTCAGGTAATGAGGCTTTTTGAAACATATTACAAGAGAGCAGTACATTAGATTATAATAAATAGCTCTCGAGTCTCAAGAGCCTTCAACAAGAACACAAAAGAGGCAGTACGGTCTTTGTCCTTTAGTGGATCAGATATTATCGATGTACTGTCAGCATGATTACAGCAGGTCATTTCTCCCCTTCACCTTCAGTTAAAAGTGGGGGTGCGCAAGATTTTTCAGGACAGGGGGGGGGGGGGGGGCGCGGGCAGTTGCAGAGGCCCCACGCTCTTCCCCAAGGCATTAAAATGAAATGCTGTGGGATCGCGTGAGGCCTCTGCAACCTCAATTTACCAAAATTCAGCTGGTGTCTGGACGCATCTCCATGGCAACACAGCGTCAAATGATGCCGCGGGGTCATGCGGAGTGATGTCACACGCGCTTTGCCATAGCAACGTGGCATCAAATGACACCGCGGGTCACATCACATGACCCCGCGGCATCATTTGACGCCGCACTAAGCGAGGGTGGCACGACCACCGGGGGACACAAGGCAGGGGGGGGGGGGCGCAGGACCAAAAGTTTGCTCACCCCTGAGTTAAAGTACCACAAAATGTGAACTTGTGAATGAACTGTCCTATGAAAAAGTGGCTACCATATTGGTTGTTAGTGTTAAGTTGGCTAAAAAATTGGCATTAAGTAATAAAAATGAAATGATACAGTTCTTCAGGTGGATTTTCCTTTTGCCTATATACAGTATTACGCAGTGTAAACGCGTCGCTCTGTATAATAAAGCAGGTATTCTACTGACCACATACAGATCTCTGGACCAGATTCACTAAGGAGTGCTAAGCTTTAGCACGTCCTAATACCCATTCATTTCAATTGGAGTAAACATGAGCTAAAGCTTACTGTAGCACCCTTTAGTAAATCTAACACCCTTGTTAACAGTTTTTTGTTTCTTTTTAGTGTTACTTACTATATTTCAACTTAACCAAAATATGGTCGGTCCTTAGCTCCAGTTCAATAAATCAAAACTTAAAGGAGAAATCCAATACAATATGTTTTTATTTTTAAATATATCAGTTCTGTAGTATTAGATAATACTTTTTTTTAAATTTTTTTAAATGCTACTCTTAATGCAATTTTTTATGAGTTTTAATATACTGAGCAGGTTTTAGCCATCTCCCCAGCAGTGCAAGATCTTTGCAACACTTTCCAGTTTGGGATCATTTGTTGCCAATATTCCCAGCAGTTTGAGCTGCAAACTGTAACAATAGATAATGTTACCTTAGTAATTTAAGAATACATTGTAGCTGCTGAGTTACACTGACTAAAGGATTGATTCTGAAAGGATACCATTTAGGGAGCCCTGGGAAGCAGGATCTTTGGTAATCGATTACAGGAGAACTAACTGATCTGAAGTTTAGCTAATTCGTTTTCAGTAAAAGTAATGGAATGCTGCATATATTAAAATAATTTGAAAAAAAATGTTAAGTGCTGCATGCACTGCTTATTTAAGGGAAATGGTTAATTCATCCCTAGGTGACCTGACAATACATTGAAACCTAGGGAGGGCAAAATGTAGCGATCCCTAAACCGATGTCTAACTAATATTTCTAGTATGAGTGCGCCCCTATCATTTTGTGGGTTTTTTTGAGGGTTAATTTCTGAATTATGTAAACGTTTGCATTCAAACTCCTAGGGGGATATTCTAGTAACTGCGAGTTGTATCCATCCGTGTCTAAAGAGCCTTTTCCGATCGGATTGGCAAGCTTGGCTACTCTGTAAGCCCTTCTAGCATGTCCAATCCGTTCAGAAAGGCTTTTTTTAGACGAGGTTCTACAAGTACAAACTCCCAGTCATGAGAATATCCCTCTTTGACAAACATTTATTATATAAAATGGGCTGTAGGAGAAATCGCTGCTTTCTATTTTCCAGTGATCAATAAAATGGCATTTGGTCAAATGTATTCATTTTTTTTTCTTGGATTTCGAGCCTTTTTTAAGGAAATCCATTAAAAACAATCTCTTTAAAGCATGTAAAACTGTACAGTTGCATGCTGGTAAATGCTAGTCTTGTGTGAAATATATGATAATCAAAACATAAGATATGCATTCCCAAAACAATTCTGAATACATTAAGAACTGAATAAGCAGATAACCCAGTAAATGTTAACGTACAGTAGAGCAACTGGACACCTGGTGTTACCATGACTGGTCTGTACAGTGACCCGCCTCTTAGAACACCTGCAGCTCTACAACCTCCATTCTCTGCTCCTCAGACTGGACAACAGATACTGTATGTGAAAGTGTGAGGGGCATTTGGAGGACTTGATGAGCTTTTATGAGACTGTGTATCTCTCCAATGACCAATCAACTACAACAGAGGAATTCATATTGCAACCGCGCATAATGGACAGAATTGTGGTGCCCAATATTTGGCAAAGTATTTGGTGGAAATTGTTGGTCTTTTTTTTTTTAAATAACACTTTTGTTTTCCTTTTTTTTTCACTTTTTTTTTATTTTAATCTATCACTATTACTAATCACATGCATCTTTTGGATGCACGTTATTTCTCAAGCAGTTATTTTACCATTTATTAAGTAGAACATGTGGGAGCCTTCTGCTAATTCCCGTGGTCGATCTTTGCCATTACATTCTCTGTATCAAACCTTTTGGAGAAGACAAAGACAAGAAAAGTCAGCAATTATTTAGCTGAAATCTATCAATTTCAGTCTAGTTTTTAGAAAGACTGTATTCAATGTAATTATTTCATTGTCATTCACACAGAATATTTCTTACTAACATTAAACACTTGATGACAAACTATATATATATTATTATTTTTTTATATATATATTTATATATTCTACCCTCCCCCGTTCCACCCAACATCCTGCTGTCAAAAATATGTATATAGCCATATGGGGTGTAGAAATTTGCAACTGATATTTTCACCCGATTTGCTAGTTGATTTCAATATTTAAAATAGTAGCAAAATTAATATTTTTTTTTAATCATATGTGTTGAACCTTTGCAATACAGTTGACCTCTCATTTATAGGTCTGTACTTTATCCATCGTACTTCATGTTGGCTTATGTATTGTTCTTCAGGGTATGGCATTTACACTGGAAGAAAGACTCCAGCTTGGTATTCATGGCCTCCTCCCTCCCTGCTTCCTGAGTCAAGACGTTCAAGCTCTCCGAGTCATGAAAAGTTATGAAATCAAATCCAGCGATCTAGACAAGTATGTGACAAGCATCCGTTTTATTCAAATATCATCACTTTAATCCAACTGGGGGGGGGGGGGAACTCCGGTCCTCAAGGGCCACCAACGGGTCAGGTTTTTAAGGATATCCCTGCTTCACAGGTGGCTCAATCAGTTGCTCAGTCGTTGATTGATTGAGCCACCTATGCTGAAGCAGAGATATCCTTATTACTTGACCTGTTGGTGGCCCTTGAGGACTGGAGTTGCCCACCCTTGATACAACTCCCCTAAATAGCCAACCAAGAAGCCTTCCTCCATGAAAAGCAATTAAAATATATATATTTTTAATTTATTGATCAAATGTTTTACCAGGAAGTAATACATTGAGCGTTACCTCTCGTTTTCAAGTATGTCCTGGGCACAGAGTTATGGTGACAGCACTGTACATGATAATTTGGTGCCCAGGACATACTTGAAAACCAGAGGTAACTCTCAATGTATTACTTCCTGGTAAAACATTTTTTAGAAATATACAGTATGTAAATGTATTGGAACTTGCTTGCTTGCAGTATGATTGTGACAAATCTAATACAGAGTGCTTTTCCTGGTAATGTACAGGTTAATAAAATCTTCAATCAGACTTAGAACTATGCAACTTATTTTGACAGATTTATTATAAATCATTCTTCCTGGTAATACACAGGTTATTAAGAATTTATATTAGTGTTAGGGACCCTTGAGATGTGGTCTGCCGTGTAGTGGATCAGGGGCTTACAACACTTTGGCCAAAATGTTAAACTAAAAGACCATTTTATTTAATAGATATCTATACATATATATTTAGGCACTATACCGTGTATGAGTTTCACTGGATGTGCACAGAGCTCTGTCTGTGTTTCATGTTCTGTCTCTGGTTTTAAATATATATTGCCATGCTCAGTAGCACTCCTCTGTGACACTTATATGCTTATATATATGTTGTGGTCAATTTGGGGTTTAATATGAGCTTGCAGGCTGGTCTATAATATATATATATATATATATATATATATATATATATATATATATATTATATTATATATATATATATATATAATATAATATATATATATTATATATTTATCTGATATGTCCTTTCATGGAGGAAATCTTCTCAAATATGTCACAAGGCTTACTAGAGTGCAATAAGTGTGGCCTTTTGTCATCACTAAGAGGGGCTCCACGTCTTTCTTAAATATATTGCTATATATTAATAAAATAAAATGCACTATAAACATTTAAAATGTGGCTACATATAAGAATGTGCGTATTATAATGTGGAAATCCGCTTACAAAAAACTCACCATATATTTTTTTTCTGACAAAGAGTATCTACATATAAAAAAAAAAGCACCGAGTTGCATAATATAAAACGTTATATGTTGTATTGTTATTCTGGCTTCTCTGTACGTACATACAATATATATATATATATATATATATATATATATATAGCAAATGTAAATACACTGTATGCTCATTTACATGTCTTAGGCAGGTCTGCAACCCCGCCTTTCACCATTATCACCCAGCACACAGCACTTCCACTGCAGCAAGGGATTCTGGGAAATGACATGCAAATGAGCACACAGTGCCACTTTTTGCTTCAAAAACCATGTGTGCACAGCACTTCCAGAATCCCTTGCTGCAGTTGAAGTGCTGTGTGCTGGGTGATAAGGTGAAAGGCAGGGTTGCAGACCTGCCTTAGACATGCAGATGAGCATACAGTTGTATTTACATTTGCATAATGCTGCTGTGTGGGAGGGTTTGTCACTTTTTTTACTCCCCATAACTGAAAGTCAATTATAGGAGCTATGATAGATATATACGTAATATGAGCTGATGAGAGGAGAGAGAGGAGAGAGAGAGAGAGAGTAGGAAGATGAGAGGATAGACGATATATATATGTGCTATATATATATATATATGTATATAGATGTATGTATATATTATATAGATATATATATCTATATATATAGATTCAGATTTATAAATATATTATATATATACTCCCCACACACTCACACGTATTGTGTATATATATGTATTACTATAAGCTAGTGTCAATTCCTTTATTCTTTTAGATATATCATCCTGATGACCTTGCAAGACCGGAATGAGAAGCTTTTCTATCGTGTTCTTACTTCTGACATTGAGAGATTTCTGCCTATAGTTTACACCCCCACTGTGGGCCTGGCCTGTCAGCAGTATGGTCTTGCTTTTAGGAGACCACGGTGAGTAAAATCTATTGCTGCAAAAATTGGTACTTGGACAGCACGTACATACAGCAGTACACCCAGGGCCGCTGACAGGGGGGGGAGAGCCAGGACAAGTGCCCATCTCTCCCCAGGTGCAGGCTTCCCTCACTGACACTGTCCCACGCCGAGCCTCTGACGCCGATGCACGCCAGGCCCCTCTGACATCCGCACACGCCGGAAGCAAGCTGGGCCCAACTTTTGATGCGCACCGGAATGAGAGAGAGGCCTGGCGCTAGAGGCTTGGCGTGGGACAGTGTCAGAGAGGGAAGCCCGCAGCTGGGGAGAGCTCTGAATACCTTTTGTATATGTTTTATACAAATATGATCTCAAAGTATTTTGCACGGCTTCCACTTTTTTGCAATAATAGCCATTGTGCGGCACATACAAAATGATAGTAACCTCGTGAATAGGATAGTTAACCTACTGTAACTTGCCTTAATCCCACTCATGAATGCATTATGATTTTGTTTAGTTATGTAATGGCACGATAGTGGGTCTCAGATAGAACATAATTGGAAATGTATTTTAATTACACCAAAATGTAACATGTAGGCAAGTTCAATGAAGACGTACTGTAACTGTGCCTTTTTTTGTTATTTCCAATATTATCTACTGGATACATTCATAATATTAAAAAAAGAAAAGCACCACAATTGCTTAGAGCACTTTTAGTTTAATAACCATTATATGTAAGTGTAGGAGATGTGCGCAGAGGGTAAAACTGAAAGGATTTAAGTGACTGTCCCTAGATGTTTTATGAGAAATAAACGTAGGCTTTATTAGCCAGCAGCTTTAAAGAGAAACAAAATTAGAGCAGAAAATAATAACCAGGCCTAACCCCATGTAGGGGACTGACTAACATTCAGCAGTCCGTATCTGAGGGCTGGAAGGCAAGGCCTCTTACCAACCTAGTGACACTAGTCCAAAGAGGTGCCTGTAGGCAGGGTGCTCTCTACATCAGTCCAGGGTCTGTGGTAACTCCCTCTGGTGGGTTCCAGGGACCAATGTTCCTTGGTGTATCTATTCCCTGGGATCTCTCTGGCAGCACAGACTCTCCCTGTGATAGAGATCCAAAGCAGTTTGTGCAGCAAGCTTTTGAGACTGTTCAATTATCCAGCTCCCTGCTGGACTCATCAGCTAAAGACAGGTTATATTTTGGAACCCTTTTATACAGGGAAATGCAGTAAGAAAGAAAATTGTCTGCATGGTCCGTTAAATAATGGCTTGTTATGCTACTGCCTTGTTAGAAATGTTCAAGAAACCTATGTGTTATATAGAAATTTCAATTCATATTTGCTATCAAATTCCGCGTTTCTATGTTTTTATTGTCTTCAGTTGGTTGTAGTATCTAAACTGACTATAAACAAAGCATTTATTTGGTAATTTTGACTTCAAGTGGCAAGAGGAACATATCAAATACCTAGGAATATACCTAACACCACATTATTTAGGATCATATAAGGCTAATTACCCAAACGTATTTGATTCTCCGAAGAAAAACATACAGAGTTGAAAAGGTTTTGTATTTTATGGTTGAGGAGAATAATATCAATAAAGATGAATATCCTACCCAAACTTCTGTGCCTTTTCTAAACCTTCCAAATCCACATTCCAAAAGAGCAATAGAAGATATGCAGAATAAAATCTTTAGTCACAAAAAATCAAGGGTTAAAAAAGGATACTTACCTCATCTAAGCTGGTCTGGCCCTCCCCTCCCTTTAGAAATATTTTTTCAGCGGCGCAGTTGAGCCACCTTCCTCCTTGGCACAGACCCCCTAAAACAATAAAATGGGTGAAGATTTAATCTTTAGAAATCCCTAATCAATTCTTAGCTGCCCTTCTCTTGATCCCTAGGGCCAAAAGGCCCAACGAAGTTTACAAACAATTGGTAGTTGCACTAACTTTAGCAGTTGGGGACTCATGGGAAATGATAAAAAAAACCTCAAAGATGTCTCTTCCTTGATGACCCCTCTGTGGAAGAATGCAGAATTCCCACCGGGTCTTCATCTAGGGGCTAAAAAATGAGTGGGTTGCGAATAGCATCCATAGTCGGAGATATAGTATTACTAGGTACAGCCGCGGCCCCTTTTAACCTCTATCATCCCCGAAAAAATTCGGGGATGTTTTCCGTTTCTAACGGAGTTTGCCGCGCCTCAGCCGCATCCACCAGACAGCGCTAATGGCGCTTAACATTGAAAGCGCCCGCGGCGCCCAAACCAGCGGGAAACACGAAACACTAATTTCGAAAATCGCGGGGAAACGGCCGCAGGAGGTTAAAGGCGGCCGCCACTGTAGACTTAAATCATTAGACGCAATTCAAGACAAATGTAACATCTCAAGGAAGGAACTTGTTGAATACAATGAGGTGAAACATTTTATACTCTCTAAATTTAGACCCCTTAAAGACAAACAACTTACTTTTTTCGAGAGACTGTGTACTCAAGCTGAACACCAGAAAGGGCTGATCTTGGCTTCTTACTCCCTCCTGAACTCCCTAAATATAAAGTGAAAGCAAAAATATGAATTTATGGGAGAGAGATGTGGGCAGGGAAATGAGGACATTCTTAATGCAGCATCAAGTTCCTCGATTTGTATCATAATCAAAGAGAACAGGTACAAGATACAGATGTGGTGGTATCTGATCCCAGATAGCTTGACCGACATCCATAAGGGAGTCAGTGCTCAGTGTTGGAGAAATTGTGGATCTAGGTCAGGGCTCTCAAACTCAGTCCTAAAGGGCCACCAACAGGCCAGGTTTTATGGATATCCCTGCTTCAGCACATGTGGCTCAGTCTTCGACCTTCGAACCTGACCTAGATGCACATTACTCCAAATCTTGTTGTCGTGCCCTAAAATAACCCCATTTTGGAATACAATTTTATCCCAAATTAGATGGGAGTGGTAATCCCGGCAGACCCGGGGACAACGGTCCTGGGTAGACCTATTACAAATGAAACCACTGTATAGCACATTTATTAACAGCAGCTAGATACACAAGTACTCTCCATTGAAAACCGTCTGATCTTCCCCCTTTTAGCACTTTTTTTTTTTTTGGACCACGTTCCACTCCTCTAAATATGAAAAATAAAGAAAATATCTTTGGGGAGAAAAAAGGAAATGTAAGTCATGTTAGTATCTTGCCCCCCTGAGCATGTCCTGCTCTTAAAAGAAAAACTATTTTTTTAGTGTTAAAAATGATGATTTTCCTCATCTCAAGCTTTTGACGTTACTGAGCTCTGAGTAGAGATTCATTTGAACCTCCTGGACACAACATTCTAAAAGTTGATGTCTCCTGGATGCAGCATAAGATGTTGAAAAGGGGAAGTTATTAATGTAAGTAAGAAATGGAAGTGACCGGAAAAGGTCAGTGCAGACTGCTGCTTTATTTAATATGGCCACTGGAGAGACTGAAGTCAGCTGTGTTTCTTTGTGTAGTTATGTTTTATGATACATTTCATTCCCAACTAGAGACTTGCAAAACTATCCACAATGCAGTTGCAACATTTCTTTGTATTCTGTTCACTCAAAGGGTAAATAATGCTGCAAATGTAGTGTTAGATTTTAAAATGTCGCAAGGTCTCTGCGAAAATGCCTCCAGGCAGTGAGTGAAACATGGTGTATGGGCCATACCTCTAGTTCCAGCATCGAGCGAAGCTAATGATTTTAGAGTATTTTGCGAATGGACATACTATTATTAGGGAGAAGGAGCGGCTCAGTGAGTAAAGGCACTGACTAGCACTGAGTTTGAAGCAAGGGAACCTGGTTGAATTCCCGGTGTCGGCTCCTTGTGACCTTGGGCAAGTCACCTTATCTCCCTGTGCCTCAGGCACCAAAAACATAGATTGTAAGCTCCACGGGGCAGGGACCTGAGCCTGCAAAATATCTCTGTAAAGCGCTACGTAAAACTAGCAGCGCTATACAAGAACATGCTATTATTATTATTATTATTAAGCGAAATTACATATGAATATGTTGACTGAGTGCTTCCCGGATCGCTTACAAACTCTTACAGGGTCGCTATTCTTTTTATTTTATTTATTTTTTTGCTGCAGCTGAAAAATGGCAAATTTGCCTCTTTTGTGACCTTGGAGGAAAGTTTCCCACATGGACATTCGATATCATGAGATTGAGAATAGACAAGAGAAAGACGGCAAGAGTGTTTATTATGGAAGTAGTGTCTATGCAGGAAAAGGCCATGGGCGCTTGTTATTTTACTGCATGTATTTTTTATTATTGTAACAGTCAAATCGAGTTAGTCAGGATAGACTACTGCACAACTGTGATATTGGTCTCCATAGAAGCAGTGCTCCCCACCCTTTCGACTTCCTTCAACTAAATATTAACTTCAGCTGGATCTCACATTATAGCTGAACCTCATGTTAAAGTTCAATTGAAATATTTTAACGATTCTCTTTTAAGATGCAAATGTTTTCTTGAATCCCAAGTATTGTCTCAATCAGTCACCCAGTATCCTGCTAGGTCCTCTTAGTGCTGTTTGAAAAGGAGGGTGTGGTGAGTTTTCTTAGAAAAAGAAGGAAGTGTAGCTGGGCCTCGGCTTCCTTGGGTGTCCTCGACCTTAGTTTTTAAGACAATATAGAAAGGTTACATGAAGTTAAAAGCAGGGCAGGCATTGAACTGTTTATATTTTAAAGCAGCAGTACCAGATGCCCAGCCTTCCTTTTTCTAGGGTTCAGACCAAGTGATATTTCGCATGGGGTAAGAAATGGTCTTTCTTAGTCTTCATCTTATTCGGTGCATCTAACAGGTGTTCCACACTTTATTGGTAGACCACAAAGAAGAGTCGAGCTGTGACTTTGAGCTTCTGTCTACAAGTGGCATTATTATTAGTAGGCTACATGCTGCAGTAGGGTCAATATAAATATCCAGTGGCTGTATACCAATTGTATTCACAATGTTCAGCGTGAATGTTCATACCTGCATTGTTTTTCAGTTGACATTGTGGCAAATGTAAAACTGTAAATGCCACATGTATAAATGACCCTGAGCACCTGTACTGTTACTATAATGTTTGGACAAATATATGTGGTAGAACACCAGTTATACCCCTATAAGTAATTAAAAGGACATTTCTGCACTTAAAGTAGCAGTTGTGACACTTGTGATTTGATAGCTGAGACATGGCTAAAGCTATGTCCGTAGAATAGGAGATCACATAGACCTAAAGATGTAGCCAGACACTGTCCTCGGCGCCATGGATGAACAGGCAAAAATCCACGTTACGGGGGACAGTGCCGGCAGCGATCGATTGCAGCCCGGGAGGATTAACGCTGCGGGGGTTCATGCTTCTGAATGTGAACCCCACAGCATTTAACCTACCATGCCAGACAGTGGGGAGAATCTGCACAGAGGGACACAGCACACTCTTCTATGGTATAGAAGTAGTCCACGTGAGTGTGCCCTCTCCCAGAGCGGCGCAGAAGGTAAGAAGCAGTCTCCATGTCTGTCCAACCCTTGATGATGTAGATGACCAAATATGAGTATCTACGCCATGAGGGGGAATACTATAGGACAATATTTGGTCATCTACAGTTAGGTCCGGAAATAATTGGACACTGATACAAGTTTTGTTTTTTCGGCTGTGTACCAAAATAAATTCAAGTTACAGTTAAATAATGAATATGGGCTTAAAGTGCAGTCTATCACCTTTAATGTGAGGGTATTTGCATCCAAATTGGAGGAAGGGTTTAGGAATTACATCTCTTTAATATGTAGCCCCCTCTTTTTCAAGGGAACAAAAGTAATTGGACAATTGACTCAAAAGCTGTTTCATGGACAGGTGTGGGCTATTCCTTCGTTATTTCATCATCAATTAAGCAGGTAAAAGGTCTGGAGTTGATTCCAGGTATGGCATTCGCATTTGGAAGCTGTTGCTGTGAACCCACAACATGCGGTCAAAGGAGCTTTCAATGCAAGTGAAACAGGGCATCATTAGGCTGCAAAAAAAAAAGAAAATCCATCAGAAAGAGAGCAGGAATATTAGAAGTGGCCAAATCAACAGTTTGGTATATTCTGAGAAAAAAAAGAACTCACTGGTGAGCTCTGCAGCACAAAAAGGCCTGGACATCCACGGAAGACAACAGTGGTGGATGATCGTAGGATCCTTTCCAAGGTAAAGAAAAACACCTTCACAACATCCAGCCAAGTGAAGAACACTCTCCAGGAGGTAGGCATATCATTATCCAAGTCTACCATAAAGAGAAGACTTCACGAGAGCAAATACAGAGGGATCACCAAGGTGCAAACCATTCATAAGCCTCAAGAATAGAAAGGCCAGATTAGACTTTGCCAAACAACATCTAAAAAAAAGCCAGCCCAGTTCTGGAACAGCATTCTTTGGACAGATGAAACCAAGATCAATCTGTACCAGAATGATGAGAAGAAAAAAGTACGGAGAAGGCTTGGAACGGCTCATGATCCGAAGCATACCACATCATCTGTAAAACATGGTGGAGGCAGTGTGATGGCATGGGTATGCATGGCTTACAATGGCACTGGGTCACTAGTGTTTATTGATGATGTGACAAAAGACAGAAGCAGCCGGATGAATTCTGAAGTGTATAGGGATATATTGTCTGCTCAGATTCAGCCAAATTCAGCGAAGTTGATTGGACGGCGCTTCACTTTACAGATGGACAATGACCCAAAACATACTGTGAATGCAACCCATGAGTTTTTTAAGGCAAAGAAGTGGAATATTCTGCAATGGCCGAGTCAATCGCCTGATCTCAACCCTGATCGAGCATGCATTTCACTTGCTGAAGACAAAACTTAAGGTAGAAAACCCACGAACAAACAACAACTGAAGACAGCTGCAATAAAGACCTGGTAAAGCATCGCAAAGGAGGAAACCCAGCGTTTGATGTCCATGCGTTCCAGACTTCGAGCAGTCCTTGCCTGCAAAGGATTCTCGACAAAGTAATAAAAATGAACATTTTATTTATGATTGTGTTAATTTGTCCAATTACATTTGAGCCCCTGAAATAAGGGGACTGTATGAAAATGGTTGCCACTCCTAAACGTTTCATACGATATTTATGTTCAACCCTTTGAATTAAAGCTGAAAGTCTGCACTTCTATTGCATCTCGGTTGTTTAATTTCAAATCCATTGTGGTGACGTACAGAGCCAAAATTATGAAAACTGTGTCAGTGTCCAATTATTTCCAGACCTAACTGTACATCAAGGGGGTTGGACAGACATGGAGGCAGCTTATTACCTTCTGAGGTGCTCTGGGACAGGACACTTTCTTCTGTACCATAGACGAGTGTGCCGTGTACTTCAGCGCAGCTCCTGTACATTGTTCAGCGGGTACTGAAGGATTAACACTGCGGACTCGCATTCAGAAGCAGTGACCCCCCACGGCGTTAATCCTTTCTGTTTTCAGTGCCACAAGTGCGGCACCGTAAGCAGTCACGGCACAGAGAACAGTAAGCCTGGCTACATCTGTATACTAATCCTCCTTAATATCAACTGAGCTAAATGAACCCCCCTTACACATTAGTACAACATCTGGACCCCACAGCACTGTCGCCAGCTGCCAATGTCTGATTGATATATTACGCCAAAGATGGGCGTAATAAGGACCATAATTCTGGATGCTGTTCTAGTTGCGTTTCTTGGCAGTGTTTTCCATTGCAGTACATTTCCCTTAACACCACATTTCCTATCCTAATTAAGCCTTTTGTGTGGTACGGCATCAATATCCCCTTTGAAGTATAACGTCCTTCGCTTTCCTGTGTTCTGCTCTCCGCACAGTAAATTAGTTACCAACGTTTTAGTTTGCTATCTATAAACATCTGATATTAAAACTTTTTTTTTTTTTTTAAATAATACCACGTTAGCACATTGTATTAAAGAGGATGTCTGCTGAGTCTCCTTCCTATGTCAGTGTCATGAATACATCGTTTTTAAGGCTTCTTGAGGTGCAGTCTTATTTAGCAGGACCTTTACTGAATAACATCTTACAGATTGTTAGTTACTATGATGATGACAACTACGACTTGTATTGCCCTTAACCCCTTTGGTGCCCCATGAAGTAGCTACTCCATCTTGAGGTCTGACACACCAGGGACCCCATGACGTAGTAGTTATGGACCTTTTGCTAATTTGCTAGGGGGATTGCGTTCAGCACTCCACAGGACCCACCCTCTCTTTTCTATTCATGTCATCCAGTGATGTTGCTCATGATTGAGACGGAGGAGAGGGGCTGGAGCCCTCTTGTGCCACGGCTCCTTTAGGGCTCAAGAGGTTCATATTTTTGTCTTTTAAAGTTATTTCATCTTTCACACCCATTCCAGTGCTTAATATGTTGGCGCCTTATATACCATGTGCACTAATTAATATAAGATGCAGTGCTAATTCTGCACTCATGACTCCCCCTCAATAGACTAGCATACATCCAGGAGCAATCCTCAACCATCAGCAAGACGGTGGGGCAGTGATAGTCATCAACGGGGTTTTTTTTACATTTACTTTTCACAATACTCCCAAAGATTAAATACCAGTGTTTATTATATAAATATAATACAGTTTAACAATGGATTTTGTATCTTCCTCATTAACATGCAGGCTCTGTCTGTCTTATTTTTAATATTTATTTTTGTATTCTATTTGTGAACAAAATTGATTGCTCACTCTTGGAAACATCATTTAATTATTTGGATGCCTAACACCTTTTTTTACTGGAACGAGACAGAAAGAGATTGATTGATGATATATATTTTGCTTTAGTTAATCTGACTAGACAGCTGAACGTTATAATGTGTTTCACAACAAATACAGTGTTAGTAGAATTTGAACCGAGAAAATATTTATTTTTTTACATTTAGTTGTTTTAACAACATAGATTATTACTGCAGATAATTATGCTCTGTGGTATTTTACATTGAGTACACAATCCCTTGTATATTATTTGTATACTGTACGTTCAGGTGTTGAAGACGGACAACACACATAGCACACGTATGTTGGTGCACAAGAAAATAAAAAATAATTATGGGAGAAAACGTTCTGTACATAGCACAGGTGCGCGCGCGACGGAGCGCATGACGTCACGCACCTGTACTAGACATGACCGTGGCATGCATGTTTTGCGCGGTGTAGCGGGGTCGTGGCAGTGACGTCACGTGAGCGGTTCACCCTCATTTGCTGAACCGCGCATGTGACCTGGACCTGGATGCCAGCAACGTCTCCTCTACTATTGCCGCAGCCTACGTTTTTATTTTTTCTTGCTACAAGTCCACTGATTGAACCAAAACTTTAATTCTCTGTATATAGATTGATCCATTCATATAGCATTTATTGTCAATTTAAGTCCGGGTTTTGTGGGATGTTTTGTTCTGTTTCTGACCAGTCACAGAGAACTTAGATTTTCTATATTCTCTTTTCGCATTTTATAACACGACAGCTTGCATTTTTTTCCTAGGTTAACCCTTATTTTTTACATTGTGGTAAAGAATTGTGGATGGTGGTACAGTCCTAATGACCATAGACAGTATGTATGATTGATCTTATGTACACACGCATTGCAGTCTAGGACTGTTTGATTGAAGGGAACAGACCAGCTGCTGACAGCACAGTTATGCAATGATCATCACATGCTCTCAGGCATATCATAGTCTGCTACTCCTATAGTGACTTATTTTTCTACATATACAGTACACTACCATGCAGAATATTTATTATTAGGGATACGTTATGCTGCCAGTCGGATACAGGTTTGTAAATCTTATGCTTAAGAATCGGTACGTCATTTGTCCTATAAAAAAATAAAAACAACTTTGTCCATTGTGAAACGTTTCCATGTTTATTTTGCCTTTAACATGAGGCGATAACGTTAGGATTTTCTGACGAGATCCTAACTGGTGTGACAGTTTTTCACTGATGAGAATAACACGGTCATATACTTTGACTCTACTCACCATCACCCAGAGGCAGGTATTAAAAAAACAACACAGAATTAGGTGAGCTGAGACCTACCCTTATATTGGAATGTATCAGTAGAACTATACTGTACAATGTAATTCTACATCTTTATGGACTATGCCGATGGAAAAGAATTGGCCTCAAATTTATGTAGAACAAATACACAAGGTAGCAGCACTGTCTTTGTTTTCGATGTATTATTTAAAAAAAACCTCAACACAGACCTGTTTGAAAATTAGCTTGGTATTTTCAGGGCATTTTATCAGCAAAAATATTTTAGAAGCATTCAGCAAAGGCACCTACAGAGTAAGTATACCCCTAGCAGATGCACATGTGAGGGAGGGGTGTGGGAGCTCAGTAGCATTTGAAAAGAAAAACTCCTAACTTTCAGAGACTAAAAGGTAACATTTCAGCTTTAACGGTCATGGAATGTTTTTATAGAATCTAATGACGTTGCTAAGATATTTGCATAGTAACGCCCTCTCCTCCTTATCCTATCAGCGTCACTGAATTGGAAGTAATTCCCCCTGTAAATGTAATAGTCACAATACTGCAAGACCATGTGAATATTTTCACTGATGAAATGATATAAGTTGTTGGAGGTACAGTATGTACTGTAGTCTTCCACCATGAGTAAAGTGAATCTTATACCCGTCACGCATATTCTGTTTAACCTGGTTAACCAGAGTTCAAGATCATATTAAAATGAATACAACAGGTTGAAAAAAAAAAAACTTGAATTCCTGTTTCACTTATCTTATCTGAATGCTCGCCCTAGATAAACGCTGCTCATCTCCTACAATGAAGTACTCTTGAGTGCTTGAATAAAATGTAACCCAGTACTTCACCACAGAGTATTTCTATTGAAAAGTGTGTTAAAGTATTCTGAGATGTCCGTATCCTGTTCTCATTTATTTCATGGACAATGCAGATTCTGCAGATACTTTCTGATGGTTATAAAACATGTTTCTCGGGCACTATGTATTATTTGTTTTACTCTGTGCCCAGGACATACTTGAAAACGAGAGGTAACTCTCAATGTATTACTTCTTGGTAAAATATTTTATAAATAAAGAAATAAACTATGAGGAAAATGCAGTCCCTTTATCATTTGCATGAATTGCAGCTTTGCTAAATACCCCAGATCTGGCATAAACAGCCAGACACAGTTTTGGTGGAAATTGTACTGTTTAGCCAAATATTTGTAACTTTTTCATTCCTGCATTTCTATTAAAGGAGGAACATACAATACAAACGTTTGGCCTGACAGCGAACTTTTAACTCACCATCTATAGTTTCAAATAGAGAGACAAATATGTGTCTCTAACCCAAAACAGATAGACTAGTGTGTGATAGTTCTATGAGATAGTTCAGGATCAACAAGGATAACCAAACAGATGTATTGTTTCTTTTTGCAATTCCCTTTCCAAGTAATTATGGGACACATAATAGGGAAATTGAGACACAGAAATGTACAGATTGTAATAAGATAGAAGCCCAAAGAACAAGAACGCATTAGCCTTGTTAATGACCCTAATCCACTAGGCAATTCTATTCCCATACTCAGAAAATGTGATCACTGAAATGGATCAGAACAAACTAGGTCTCTCCAATGTAGATACAGTACATCTGTTTTTCTTTAGTGCTTTGTATTTTCCAGCAGTACTTTTTGTAAAAGTATGAGACAGTGTAGGACGGCTTAGATAATTTAGGAGAAAGAAACAAACTCAAATAAGATGTGAGCAACAAACCTTTCTTGTAGTCATCCTTTGAAACATTGTATTTTTCCTCTGTCAATGTGACATACATTTTAAATGGCATTTATTTTTAAATACTGCCAAATAATTAGTGCTCAGGATTACAACGAAAAACTCTTAAATTATGCAAAAGAAAAATAATAATTTGGTAACATATTTTTTTTACTGTGGGTTGGCAATATAAGTATTTATTTGAAGGACACCTTTCCACAATATAACCTTCATCAAGCTAATTGTCTGCATTACTTATATAATATATAATAATATTTTTTACTTATATAGTGCTGCTAATGTACAGTATGTAGCATTGTACAAAGTTTTTCACGCACCATTAATCCCTCCCCTGTAGAGTTTAGAATGGAATTTTGCTGCGTGTGGCACAGGGAGATAACGTCACCTGTCCACGTGACGAAGAAAGTTGACACTGGGTTTCCAACCAGCTTCAAAGGGCAGGGATATTACCCCTGAATTATAAATGAATTTGACTAATAGTGAAGATGTTCTAAATCTGTATGGTCTATTCAAAGATTTTTTTCATGAAGTGAATTCTAATTTCTCATGTTGTACATAATACAGCATGAAGAAGGCACGATATAATCAGATTTTCTGTCTGTGGTACTGGATAACCTGCAGGATGTTATCAAGCCCAGCAAGGCCTTTTTGCTTAAAATAATGTTTTACCATATTAAAAGAGAGAATGTCACATAATTTTTGAATTGTGAGCAGATTATTGTAGGGTCATACTGTCAGCAGTGAAACTGTCCAATCAAAAAGAAATATCAAAAGATGAAAGGTTTTGTAATGCAGGCGTTTTACAAGTAGGAAATATTGTATTTCTAAATTAAACAATTCCAGGTGTGCCTCAATAAACGTCTCTTCTTTAGGTCAAACGTGTTTCCCTTTTACAATATCAACAAGAAAAGAGAAAGGGGGGGAAAGTGCTAGATCCGTCTTAGAAACTGATAAAATGGCAAAAATATCAAACGGAGCACCTGTGTTTATTACACAATATAATAGGGCTCACAGTACAATTAAAAAAGCTCTATGTAAACAATATTGGGTTCACTTTTAAAATCCAGACCTGATATCGTCTTCAGAAAAGCTCGAAACTTAAATAGTGGCCCCATGTCAATTAAAAGCCCATGTGGAAAAACCTTTTAGCGTTAGAAGTTGAGTAGTAGTTGAGTTTGGTGGGAAATTTTAAATGTGGCATATGTAAGGTGTGTAATCATATAAAAGCAGATAAGCATGTGGTATCTACAGTAACTCACAAAAAGTATACTGTAAGAAAATGTCATGAACTGTCCTATGTGCTACAGTGCAAATGTGGTGTTCAATATATCGGAAAGACCCAGAGAAAATTGAAACTTAGAATACTCAAACATCTGAGAAATATTACAAATATTTCTAAGTTTATTGAAAAGGGACAACCACTAACACCATTACTGAACCACTTTAAAGATGTTCATAATTGTGATCCTAATTCAGCAAAATTCACAGGTATCAAATCTATACCGCACTCATCAAGACCGCGTGATACAGATTTACATTTACTAGGAAGAGAACAATTCTGGATCTATACTTTTAGATCAAAATTTCCAGAAGGCTTTAACGAACATGTCGAACTGGCACCGTTTCTCAGATAATTAGTAATTATGTCTATATCTAAGGTTTTTATAGATATCTGAGCGAGCTTATTATGTTTTCATATTCTGTCTATTTCCACACATGGTTTATCCACTAGGGAATTTAGACATTGTAGGGTGTATTTATATGAATATTGATTATCTCTTATGTCATTTAAATACAGTTGAGAGATTATTAGTATGGCTTATGTATCTGTGTAGCACTATTAGTTGTATTATCTTCTCTAGTCTTGGTTAATTTATGTATTTCCCCTTTCTGTATTGTTATACTTTACTGTATGTATATAAAATTACTTCACTAATATTATCACACTGAATCACTAGATGGGAGTCATTTCACATACAGTGACTCACAAGATACCATAAATATATTTATGTTTTTTTCTCTATAGAATCACTTTCACCTTTTGTAATTGCTGCTTATTGAAGCCGTATGGTGGAATCTTCGTGTTATCCCATATCAGGGTCACAAAGGACAGCAAATTCCAATGGCTGAATATTATGTGCCATACATTGCAATTTATAATTGCAAATATATGACATTGTTACACCGAATCACTTTGTTTCTTGATTGCTATATGTTTCATATACATGTCAACTTTTATTTTTTGGTTTCAAGTGGGACCTTTCTTTTATGTATGCACTCGTTACTTGCTGGAATTGCACGGTTATATTTGTGTGACTTTGTATCAGTGCTACACAGAACAGTCATTCATTGGCTGAAGGGGATATATAATGCGCACGAACAGCCTCCAACGTGACCCCCTTGACGAAGCACGCAGTTGAGAAACACGTAGACGTCACGTGAGGCTGTTCAGCGCGCTCTCCCATTGGCTGGTGCAGTGGAACCAGGAAGTTCGAGCGAACGAGATATCAGATGCTAGACAGTGCAGTCCGGACATATCAGCACTCTCTATGGCAGCTCCGCTTTGAAACTACCGGTTAGCACATACACCCCCCTTTGTGGTTTTGTTCATGTTATGAATTTAAGTTAGTTACTTTAGCATTGTATTTATATTGTTGCTGAGTCAGTACTCTTGTGCTTCTAACTTTCTATCATTGGTTGGATTTGTGTTTATTTTAAGTATATCTTATGTACCTTTATTGATATTGTTTACCTGTGTTTTATTTTTTACTTGTATTGTTCATGTTTTTTGGTTATTTACCATATTAATAGGTCCTTTCTGGACCCCAGGTAGTATTTGTATTAAATATATACTTTTTATTCTAACCCCCCGTGCGCTGTGTGCATATTTCGTATGTTTTTTTTTGGTGCTTCTGGGGAGTTTCTGCACACGTCCAGCTGCAAGGGGGTCTGACTCTGCGACATACTTTACAAGACCGCACGAGTGCGTATTCCTTGTTTCTTGCCATCTCTTTTATACCTTCTAGTCCAGGGGTGCGCAAACTGGGGGTCGTGAGATTTTCTGGGGGGGGGAGGGGGGTACGTGCTTACAGAGGCCAGACACTCTTCTCCATAGCATATAAATTAAATGCCAGGGGAGCGCGCGAGGCCTTTGCAACTCTTACCTGCTCTCTGGCGACGCGTCGCCATGACCACACGGCGTCCGACTTCACATGACGTTGTGACGTCGTGACGTCATACTACCGCAAAAGCCAGAGAGCAGGTAAGAGGGGGGGGGGGGAGACGCGAGCAGTGGTGAGACCAAGCAGGGGGGCGCAAACAGAAAAGTTTGCGCACCCCTGTTCTAGTCCATTAGAACGCCTTCCCTCTGTCAAATGCACCATTAAAGGGGTATTCATGGCAGTAAGAGGGCTACTGTGCATACACTACCACTGTATACCACATCTTCCATATTCTGCTTTCACTTTTGCCATTTTTAACATACTATATAATATAAACTCCAAATGGCATGATTACAGACAAAATTATATTAGCTTTTATTCACTAAGCAGTGATAGATGTGAAGTGAAATTGCATGCAAGCAGTTGTTCTATGAACTGCTTTGGTACTTTAAAAGTCCATTTCACTGTAGCGTAGTATACTACAATTGCTCTACATTGCCATAACTTACCCATGTAATAATGATTGTACCATTAATAAAGCTATTCTGTATAATAAAAAATATAGTCAACACATTTCTATCAATAATATTACAAATCAACAGAATACTTAATAATAAGTATGTTATGAAACAAATATTTATGTAAATATATTGGGTAATGCTTAGTAAACTATACAGAAGGGAGCACATGCACCAAATGTCGGTATGGGTTATCGCATCCGCTCCGGCGTAAACTCCCATTGAAATCTATAGTAGTTAACGCCGAAACAGGTGCGATAACCTGCACCGGCACCTCATGCATGTGCTGCATTGTGTATAGTTTATCTCAATCTGAACCGTCGGTAATTGAGGGAGAAAAGAATGAACCGAAGCTGTTGCAGATACTGTACCAAGTGACTTTGCAAATCCAAGATATGTTATCCAACAAACTTCTAGGTCAGAACGCCAACTTATATTTCACCATTTTTACATTCCTTAGAAAACATTGTTTATTTAAAGCACAAACGTCTAACCAATTTCTACGTCTGATAATACGAAATTAACTGTACATCTAATTTTAGAAAAACAATGAGTTCTTCCCCCAAAATACATATTCACTTTTTGCTCTAATTTGCCTGTTTACAAGCAAACTTGCATAAGGTTTTAAACCGATAGTGCCCTAACCAGTAAGTGACTATCATATAATAATAAAAAAAATTATAATAATAATATCATGGCTGAATGTACCGTAATTCAGTGATTCATGACATGTTAGCCATCTGTGTGGAAATGAAAATGACAGTAGCGGAAAAAAATATATATGTCGTTCACCTATAGTAGTCTGCCTATCTTCTCTAATTACAGTATTATATACTTTGTAATTAAGTAGGGATCCATTGCCCATCATGTGTTACCTCCCCCCCCTTTGGGATTACTGCTTGTACTTAAGGGGTTAATGGGCCCTAGAGAGTTAACTGCAGAAGTATAGTGTCAGTAGGCAGAAACCTAGCCGCGCCCACCTTCTAGAAGGTGTCTAGTGATGTCGCTGGGTAATAGATACTTTACAGAAGTCAAACCACTGCCTCTGTAGGGATAGTGATAGTGACATCCCTAGGGGAGATATATATATATATATATATATGTGGTTGAGAAATCACCAAAAAATCTACTCGCCACACCCCCTTCCTCTCTGTACTCCCCTCTCCCGTTTCAATCTGTACCCCCCTCTCCCCTTTCTCTCTGTACTCCCCCTCTCCCCTTCCTCTCTGTACTCCCCTCTCCCCTTTCTCTCTGTACCCCCCTCTCCCCTTTCTCTCTGTACTCCCCCTCAATCCTTTCTCGCTGTACCCCCCTCTCCCCTTCCTCTCTGTACTCCCCTCCCCCCTTTCTCTTTGTACCCCCCTCTCCCTTTCGTCTCTATACTCTTCGTCTCCTCGCTGTACTCTCCCTCTCCCCTTCCTCTCTATACCATCCCTCTTCTCTCTGTACTCTCCCTCTCCCCTTCCTCTCTATACCCTCCCTCTTCTCTCTGTACTCTCCCTCTCCCCTTCCTCTCTATACTCTCCCCTTCCTCTCTGTACTCTCCCTCTCCCCTTCCTCTCTATACTCTCCCTCTCCTCTCTGTACTCTCCCTCTCCCCTTCCTCTCTGTACTTTCCCCCTCCCCTTCCTCTCTGTACTCTCCCTCTCCCCTTCCTCTCTGTACTCCCCTCTCCCCTTCCTCTCTGTACTCCCCTCTCCACTTCCTCTCTGTACTCCTCTCTCCCCTTCCTCTCT
>CM071569.1:267072028-267156422 GCA_036426205.1 Ascaphus truei
CCCTCTCCCCTTCCTCTCTGTCCTCTCCCTCTCCCCTTCCTCTCTGTCCTCTCCCTCTCCCCTTCCTCTCTGTCCTCTCCCTCTCCTCTTCCTCTCTGTACTCCCCTCTCCCCTTCCTCTCTGTCTTCCCTTCTTTCCTTATTCTTTTGTGCTGTGAATTAAAACTGCAAACTGAAAATAAGAAGAATAATCATTTTTACAAAAAGAGCTTAAGGAATATGGGATTAATATAATTTAGACTGAGCTAATTTGCATGTCATTAAAAAAATAACTGCCATTACAAATAACATTCCTATCACAGGAGTAAATACTGTACTAATAGGAGGGGTGTGCATCAAAAGACAACGTCAGCACGAACGTTTCTTTCGGGTTTACACGGTTTTGTGTTTTAAAGAAGAATTCGGTTTTGAGAGCTGGAAATCTATGAAGATGTTAATCAGATCTTGTTTTGTCTTTTCAGTGGTCTTTTTATTACTATTCATGACAAAGGTCATATTGCAACAATGCTGAACTCGTGGCCAGAAGAAGATATAAAGGTTAGTTCACTGTTCTCTGAAGATTTTATTTCATTAGCGTCTGTGATTCAGATAATGCCACTCTGTGAAGCAGGCCTGCTTTTAGATTGTAAACATGTTTGGCCAGTCTAGGACATTTAGTCGTGTCCGTTTCGCCGCAGTGAAAATTACCACCGGCGTTTGACTGCGACTTACCGCAGGATGCTCCACCGCCGGCCGCTTCTCCGCTAAGATAAGTGACTAACCTTACCCTAAAACACTAACGCTACCACCTCCTTTAAAAACCTCTTGCCCTAAAACCCTTTACCTGAAGCCCTTACCCTAACTACTAAAACCTCTACAGTTAACCCCCGTACCCTAAAACTAACCCCCTACCCTAAAACGTACCTTCTTGTCAAAGCTGCCGGCGAAGGAGGATCTCCCTGCAGCTAAATGCAGGCGGGGAGTTGGTCGCGGAAGGACGACCACTTACAAAGGTCCCATTCCCTGTCTGGCAAGCTACATCCGTGGCTACCTTACTACCCATACCTCTTATAGTTACATTATTTGCACTGGATTTGTAGTTGTGTTGAAAATATAATTTAGATACTTGCATTCAAATAGGGCACGGGGTTTTCTCAGGGCACATGGAGAGCAGATTCCAAAGCAGAACCAAGGGGGTTTTTGCACACTGTGTGGGGTCTAAACTGAAATGTTAGCTAAACTTCAATGCCTGCAGAACCGTTAACACATTGCTCACATTTGCTTATTTTAAATGTTTTTTATTTTTTTATTATTTTCTCCTGTTTCTATAAAATGAAGATAAAGTATGAGCAATAGGACAAATTCTTTTCAATGCTGATGTCAGTAGCCGAAACCAGTGACAGATACAAAAAACACCATTCATGTTAAGAGGAAAAATTGAAAAATACCAATGCACATGTTTTTTCCATTATGTTTATCTCCGATTTGTAACCCAGAGACTAATAATAATTAAATAATTCCATATGAGTTCTATATTTCATTTTACATTGACAGCAGTTGGTAATAGAAGAACAGAAAAATGTGAATTGAAATAGCATTTTTAAAAATGGCTCATTTACAATTATAACCCCTTTTTAGGTCAAATTTTGTGGATGTATTGGATCTACTAATAATGATGGTGGAAATAATTTTCATTTGTGCTATGTGAAGGTGAATGGGAAAATGTCTAGAGCACTGCTTGATTCAGGAAGTATGGTCACCTTAGTAGCAAAGCCTGTAATACGAAACGTGAAAATAGATAATATACAGAAAATTGAAATTATTTGCATTCGTGGTGATAAAAGGGAATATCCCACAGCTGAGGTAAATATTGGAACCCAGTGTGGTACCCTAAAATACCAGGTGGGGGCAGTACTCAGATTAGCCCATGATGTGGGGCTCGGTAGAGATTTCCCCAACTTTCTAGAGTTATGGTCATTAACAGAGAAAGTCACTTGATAAAGAACTGATTGAAGTTCAAAACGTTGTGTGTGCCACTAAGAGAATAAAATTATTTTTTTGCAAATCCGAAGTGCCCTGGATCCTCTACTTATTTTCATTAACAGAGCAGACAGCCCAAAGCTCATTAGAAAAGTCAAACTAGTGAGGAACATGTCTTTTCGTTTTCTGAGGTTGATTTGGAGAGTGACCAGGGTTGTAATGGGGAAGAGAAACATAAAAATTACTGCCCTTTGCCGGTGTTAGTAGGGGACAACCCAGTTGACAGCAGTGAATAGCCAAATGCTAGCACAGAGAAGGAAGATGATTTGCTGGACTTGGGAGTCAGTCCTGTTCATTTTAAGAGCACCCAATGGGAAGATCCTACTCTAGTCGCTGCTAGAGATAGTGTCCGGGTTGTGAATGGGGTTGCTACGCAGCTAGAAAATGTGTTGCCTAATCCCTACTTTGAAGTGATACATGACCTAATTTATAGAGTAGGAAAAAAGGACTCGGGCATCACTAAGCAGTTACTGGTTCCCCAGGCTTTCTGTAACACTGTACTAAACCTTGCACAAAGCCACATACTGGGAGGGCATCTGGGAGTTGAGAAAACGAGAGAGAGAATCCTTAGGGGGGTTTACTGGCCTTGGGTACTTGCTGCAATAACAAACTATTGCTCCTCATGCCCCGTGTGCTAGCGCGCAGCCCCTTTTCAAGGCTTTCCATAGCCCCCTAGAGCCGCTATCTATAATTGATGTACCTTTTGAAAGGATAGTTATGGACTTGGTGGGCCCTCTGGTAAAATCCGCTACAGGGCATCAGTATATACTGGTTGTTCTGGACTGCGCAACACGCTATCCCGAGGCAATACCCCTACGTAATGCCTCTGCAAAGACCATAGCAAAGGAGCTAATGCTAATGTTTAGCAGGGTGGGTATTCCCAAGGAAATCCTGAGAGACCAAGGAACCGCTTTTATGTCTAGGGTCACAAAAGAACTGTGCAAGTGTCTTCAAGTGAAACAAATTAGGACCTCAATGTATCATCCCCAGACTGATGGCTTAGTGGAAAGATTTAATAAAACCCTTAAAAGTATGCTACGGAAGGTAATTGACACGGATGGGAAAAATTGGGACTTTTTGTTACCCTACCTAATGTTCTTCGTTAGAGAAGTACCCCAAGCCTCTACAGTTTTCCCCTTTTGAATTAGTGTATGGGCGACATCCTCGAGGATTACTAGATATAATTCAAAAAACAATTTCAGCGCCAAAATTCTCCCCCTTCCCTCCCCCCTCCGAGGACACTGCGCTCAGCGCTCTCCCCCCTACACCCTCCGAGGACACAGCGCTCAGCACTCTCCCCGTCCCTTCCTCAGAGCTATTTGAACACGGAGCATTCAGCGCTCTCCCCCCTCCCTACGATCTACAGGGACATGGGACACGACACACTCAGCACTGTCCGCGCTCCCTCCATCCGAGCAACGGTGCGCTTCCCCCCCGTTCTCCTCGTCCCTCCTCCCTCCATCCAACAGCGTGCTCGGCGCTCTTTCCCCACCCCCATCCCGCTCTCCATCCGAGCAACGGCGCGCTCTCCCCTCCCCCTCCCTCTGGCGGAGCTGCGGGGGACGCGGCACGCTCAACTTTTTTTAAGTTGCTTGGACAGGCTCTTTGAAACATTCATTTTTACTCTACTATCCTCTTTCATTGCTGTGATATTCTAGAATGTTCTCACAATCTCAGTCGCTACTCTAGTCGCTGCTAGAGATAGTGTCCGGGTTGTGAATGGGGTTTGCCTTTCACCCACCCGCCGCCCGCCCTCCCATGCCTTTCACCCACCCTCTGCCCGCTCTCCCGCCACCTCTGCCTTTCACCCAACCGCTGCCTCACACCCCTGCGCACTGCACAACCACCGCCCGCACTCCCGCCACCTCTGCCTTTCACCCACCCGCTGCCTCACAGCCGCCGCCCGCACTCAACAGGGTAGACGAAGGAGAATTGGAGCACTACTACAAAAACAATTGCTAGAGAGTGGGTCCCAAAATAAAAGGTTTAATGGATCAGAGCATGGTTACAAGAAAAACGAGCCATAAGGCCCCCACCAACGCGTTTCGAGATTCCTCTCTTTCTCAAGGTGTATCTCACAGCCGCCGCCCGCACGCAGACACCCGCCGCCTCTCACCCACCCGCCGCCTCTCACCCACCTGACACACAGCTGCCGCCCCTACGCACAGATATCACTGACCAGCCGCCGCACCCACTCACCAACCACCCGCCACACTCACATCCCTACGCACCAAGATCACTGACCAGCCGCCGCCTCACACCATAGCGGGACCCACAGCCAGCACTCACTTCCCGACCCGCCACCCGTACTGAACACCCACCCGCCGCCTCACACCTCATATTTTTACATCATTTATGTCACCAAAATATACATTGTACTGTGGTGTGTTTACAATAAACCATTTTTAAACAACAACATCGTATTACATTTTCTTCCATCTTTCTTTTCAACATTATTATACAACCTTTCCACCAAATAGTCAACCTATTGTTCCCCTATTTATAACTAATACTACTTATTACGGATTTACATCCCGGGCAACGCCGGATATATCAGCTAGTATTACATATTAATGAAAAAAAACAACAGGATAACGTTAATTTTGTAAAGCTAGTATGTAAATCAACTGAAGTCATAAGATCAATTATAGGTAGACTCCTTTAATTTTAAGGGGAAAAATGATCAAGGACGTGTGCACTTTTTATATTGCAGACTTCCAGTTCAACATCAGTGGCAATAGCTAAATAACCCCTTCACTGGAGGCCACCTGCTCCTTACAGCACAAACTGAAGTCTGTATAAAGCCATCAGGGAGATAGTCCACTCTTTACCTAAATCTTTATCATGTATTTATATAATGGTCTCTAAGGAATAACTTCTGATCCATAGATCATAAATTGTGCCCTGTAAACAATGGACTCCACCCCCCCCTGCTCCTCAGAGCCCACTCCCCCTGCTCCTCAGAGCCCACTCCCCCTGCTCCTCAATTTGGGACCCACTCTCTAGCAATTGTTTTTGTAGTAGTGCTCCAACTCTCTTTCGTCTACCCTATTTTTGTTAGTTAAGACAGGTTTATTTTACTGCTTAAAATAAATATGAATGCACAATATTGTTAGCGGAAGTCTTTGCTTGTTTTATATGACATGACCCTTGATTTAATCAATGTCTTTACTACAATCAAAGATTAAAGGCATTCTATAAATATCAATCTTTAATGCATTATTTAAAAAATGTAACATAACAGTAAATCTTTTTTAAAATGCATATTTTTTTTCATGCAAACCCGTAAGATAAATTGTGTTATGCTACATTGTTTCTATTGTGTATACAATTTGAATGTATATGATTGTTACCATTTATTTATTAATACATAAAGTCTGTATAAAATAAAACTAATTCATTAAAACATATATTTTAAGACAAATGTATACAGGTTCTTACACGTTGATGTGCTATACACTAAAACAAGGTGTCTGTGTTTAATTGACCGTTAATTAGAATATAACTATTATTCATAGATTAACACTCAGTTTTAGCCCATTTTAAACAAAAAAATAATAATTCACTCAAAAGTAATTGTTTTCTTGCATGCTAATGTTAAAATAAAATTCCACGGTGTATACTTTAATAAACTTATTGTCACTTTTTTGGCACAATCCTGCTTATTGACAGCACTATTTCATATGTACGGTAGAAATGACGTATGCAAGTATACCGTTCCTAGCCTTGTTTCCATATTTCGTCTCTTCCAACAAGAACACCTGGGTACTTACTGGGATGAGTATAAAGTATGCCAAACCAAACAGGAAATAAAAGTAAAGATGCTTCTTTTTGTGCGCATCAGCCTGCAAAACATTAGGACAGTGTCCAACACTGCAAGAAAATAAATCTAGATTTAAGTGAGAAAGGAAATATCCTCATAATCATTGGTTAACCACTAATTCAAAGATTATTATTGAAGGGATTATAAGCCTTCGTTCAGATTGCTTGCAGTTTAAAAGCTTTTCAGTAAACTTTCTCATAACAACCACAGTAATTGGAACATTCAGTTATATTTCAATAGGATGTGTGTTGTATGAATAGGATACTGGATTTACTACATATTTTGGAAAGTTATTTGTCTGTTTGTTATGCATTTGCATTGTTATGCATTTGACACCTCTTAAGATATCGTAACAAAAATGTGCATGATGGTTCCAGAGAACAAGGAGCATGTTTTTGTCTGTTTGGATACAATTGAACGCCATTTTGAATCAAGATAGTGGATTGAACCTTTCAAAACTACACTGATTATAACACATACAGGTCATGCACTAATATACTTATCTCTGAGTACCAAGTACAAATCCCAGAGTTCAGTCCATCAAACACAAGTCCAGTGAAAAAGGGTATTCATTAGAAAAACAAAGGGGAAAGATTCCCAATAGCCAGATCCAATCCAAATGTAGGAGGGGGACTGCTCATCCACGGGAGAATCACTCCCAAACCAGTACTGTATAGAAAAAAAGAGAAAAAAGCGCACTCCCCCAGTGCATTATCTTATGATACAGATAAAATAAAATGTATTTAAATAAATGTAAGGTAGATAATACACACTTACAAGACATAAAGAGTAAAATTCACGTAAAGGTATCTTTACACACAGACTCCTAGTACAGATCAGCTCAGATGGATGGGGGAGACCTTTATGTATACCCACTGAAAGCCAGTTGCCTTTAGACCTGCTGCTGGAACGCTCACACACAGCAGAAACGACCACAGACAGAGTCACAGTGAAAGCAGGCACAGTGGGAGATGGTAACGGTCTTACCTCTTGCAGCTGATCAACATGAGGTGCCAGAGGCAATCTCAGTATACAGGAGTCCCTTAGTTAGCCGAGGAACACCATGCACACTACGTGCTTGCGCGATGATGTCACTGTTCTACGCGTTTTGTCGGCGCTTGACGACTTCGTCAGGGTAATATATATATATATATATGTGTCCAAAAAAGGACCTATGTGCAGAACCTATGGCTCTTTTAAATACGAAGCCAATACATTTGGACGCAGCATTAGGCCGCGCGTATAGTGCCGGCGACGGCGACGTGTGACGTCACCCGTCGCCGCTACCGAAAGTTGTATTTCGCTTTGTGGCGGCGGCACGGGCGACCAGGCTATTGATTCGTTCAGGGGCTGTCACATGATGCGACAGCCCCTGAAAAATCAAATAATACCGGCTTCAAAAAATCGCTATAAGCGTACGCGGCGGCGACAATGCATTTGTTTTCGGGCAACTTTGCCGGCACTAAAAGCGCGGCCTTAGACAGACTCCCAGGTGTTTAGACAGCCCCTCATTAACAGAGAGCTACATACAGTAGCAATTATTTATCCTAAAAGGATTACATATGCTTGTGTGTTATATGCTAGTATCAAGCTAATATAGAGAGCAACAAAAGACAGCGGAGCCCAATGCTACATCCAATTGACAAAACATATATGGTAATATGTCTAAAATGAAATACTTCAATAATAATATTATCTTGGTTATTTAGTTAAACCCTTTGGCCAAAGCGTCATAAGCCTGCATACCACGCCAAGGAATAACCAAATGTGCATGTCCTAACACTACACTGTGAACCTTTCCTTATACCTCTGTATGAGGGGAAAGAACCATAGTACAGTAGGTCTTGTCCATATAGCAAAATGAGAGAACCTCCCATGTTGTTGGTTTGAGCTTGCTGGGAATGTGTGTGTTAATATAGAGAGCATCAGTACAAATATGCACTTTTAAACCTGTGGTTGTGGTATCCTGCATCAATGTTGTGCCACACTGAGGTTTAGTTGTAACAACCTGTGTATCAACACAGTACGGTAATTCACAGCCCTATAAGCAGGTTTTAAATTCACAGTTTATGTAACTGCAGTCTTTTTATCTTAGCACACGTTAAGGTTTAGTGTTTATTTTTTTGTGTGTTTTTTAAGTGTTTGCCATGGTTTGGAGCACATTTGAAACTAAATACAACTCTATATCATTCCAAGTGCTTACAACTCAATATGTTGACGTGTTATAAATAAATGATGATAATAATCCTAATAATACATACGTAGTTAACCATTGCAGTAAATGGGATCTAACATTACAGACAAGATTAAAGTAGGGCAGTGCTCTGTTACACATTTTTCTGAGGTTATATCGGAATTTAGAGGTACTGTAGTAAGTAAAGACAGGTTTTAAAATAAAGGATAACCAGGTGGTTTAATAAACCGCATGGCAGTAATCAGACGTGGTCCTCATGAGTACTAGGATTTGTTGGATACGTTAATTGCATTGGTAATCTGGTAACTTTTTACAAAGTTGTTGAAGGTTACAGTAACTACAAATAAAACATTGCATTAAATTCTAAGCTGATTCAGCAATTATATCACAGTACAATATAAATACAAACCTTTAGAGCTGAGGTTGTTTTTTGCAATACGTGTACACTGAAGATTGATCAGGATGAATTTCAATGACTTTGTACAGTACATCATTAAAAACGACTAACTTTACCATCAAATACAACATGATTAAATATGACTGCTGGGCACAGGACAGAGCCTTTAATCTTCTCCCCTGACATGTTTTATAGTTTGTGACCACTTAGTCAGAGAGGTCTATGAATGCCATGAAGGTTTATAGATGACCTTACATAGTATATTCTTTACAGATGCACATGTTTAACAAAAAGAAACAACATTTCTAAAGTGATTTTTAAAAACTGCGTTGTCAATAATCTATGACATGTAATTTAAACCTTCTATTTTATCTACATATTCTTTCTGGGGAAAAAAAAACAATAAATAGTGATTGTGAAACAAAAGTATATTTTATAAGAACATTCTATAATGAAAAAAGGCAACATCTACTGTATGTACATATAATATATTACATTTGTTCAATTAATAGAGGAGAGAGAGACTGGCGTATATACCACAAAAATACCTAACATATTCAAATTAGAAATATTTAAACACTTCATTGCACAGGTGAGTTTTCAGGTGGGTTTTGAAGTTAACACAGAAAGGGGGGGGATGATCCCTGCTCAGCCCTAGCTTAACAGTTAGAGGGGGGCTACCTGGGAAGAACGCGTTTTTGAAGTTAGCAGTGAGAGAAAAAAGTGTTTCAGAGCAAAAAAAATTATTTCAAGTGCAAGTGCTAATTGTAACTTGATTTTAGTGATAAAAATTTACGAAGGGGTAAAATAAAACACAACCCGTTTGATAGATGTGAGGTGCTGCTCCAAAAACCTTTCCAGAGTCAAAAACATACAGTAGAGAACAAAACAGGAGTGCAGCTCTCGTGAGATACGTGAAAAGAAAAAGGCACAAAATAGTGCAACACAGGATGACAAAAAAAATTGTGTCAAATGCACTCACACACTCCAAATTCTTTTCGCCATTAGGAACCAATTGAGGAATATATGGTGATGGTCTGGGTGTAGGCAAGGATCGGAGAGTAACTCCAGGATGATTCAATTATGAAAAAGATAAAGTGCCAACATAGCATGATTCTGTTAAACACTTTATGTAAGCAGGAAAGGATAAAATCAATGTACTTACAAATTGTACATTGATAAAGAGCGTATTGAGCTCACAGGCTCCACGAGCATGAACACAAACAATCTCCCTGCTCAGCCACCTCCACAGGGATCAGTCTGATTTGTTCTTGTGTAGTACTCAGGGGATACAGATACAAGCTCTTAGGCTCAGTGGAATCAGCAAATAAACGCCCTACATGTTTCACCGGACAACCGGCTTCCTCAGGGGCTCAATGTCCAAGTGTACATAGTCCCTTTTTTTCAATAGCAGCCAATTCTTACTCCATCGTATGATCTGTGATGTCATCACACGTTGCATGTGTCATAATGTCAGATGCGTTATGATGGACTGAATTACGCCTCCATTGACAAGAAACAAAACTTTAATAATAAAGTGATGAGCAGGGGACGTGAAATTACGTTTAAGAAGTAAATCTGTATTAATGAGAGAGAGGTTAGATACAGAACATGATACAAAGGGCAAAAACTAGGCTAAGACATAGTGTAAGAAATTGTCTTTTTCTTAAAAGAAGTGTTAAAACATATACACACACATCTGAATGAATGATTAAAGGACAATTGTTGAAATGGTGTCTAATAAGAAAACTGTTCTAACACTGGAATGAGCTTGAAGGTCATTTTTGTCTATCTCTTAGTATTCATTACATATGAAGTCTATTCTAATAACAAGAATGAACAAAGGTCAAAGGCTATAGTCCTAAATAGTTTGAAGCTGTCACAGCAGCTGGTGTGTTAATAATGCTTCAGCACAAGTCCTAGCTAGGAAAAGTGCTGTCATAAGACTTTTATATTCAGAAGTAATTATACGTTCAGCAACTTTGAAGCTCCTTATATGTTGAGAGGTAGTTCATATCATCAGCAATGTAGATAAATGCCATGTTAGGATATACCATCTTCAAGGTTAAAATGGCTGACTGGGTGGGTCTTTATGGATAAATACAGCAGTGAGCTTAGTGAGTTTAGGAAGGAAGGAAGGATGGAGAGAAGATAGGCCAGAGGAAGAAAGACCAGTCCAGATTGATAATACCATGAAGAGGAGAAAAGGACATGTTAATACCTGGATAGAATATTAACTGAAAGAAGGTTACTATGTGCAACTATTCTTAAGAATATCAATCTATTTGAAACATCACCATCGTCATTCTTACTATTTTTGTATGTAAGTAATTATTTTCAAAATAAACGTTTTGTTTTTGTGTGCAAACGACAAGAATGCTGAATTCTGTTATACTGATGTGAATCTACAGAAAAAGCGAATTTAAGGACATTTAACATTGGCGAGCCAGCCTTCATTCAGTTTTTTCATCACATTTGGATTAGAGGGGGTGTGGTCGATACATCCTGGATCCAAGATTTGAGAAAAAATTGAAACGAACCGAAGAAAAAAAGAAGTGTCAAGTTTTTGGTAGATTTGACTACAGTTGATTAACAGATCAGAGACAGAGAACCACGTTTCACGAATCTCCTAGAGGGAGACGGACTGTTCGGGGGTTGCCTTTGTCTGGTCAAGTTTCCCAAGGAAGAAGGTACATTTGCGGGACGTGCAGGGAGCATTGTCTGGAGCATTTGTATGCGCTGAATGGAATAGCGTGGAATTTCTTCAAAGAAACGTTGCGACGTTTGTGGGGGAACAATTCGAGTTTTTGCAGCACAAGTTTTCGGTGAAAGAAAATACTTAACAAAACGTAAGTAATGGAATTTATTAATTCATATGCAAATGACAGTAATATGATGTTAAATGTGTTACCTCATACATCTACTGACACTGAATTATGGAATTCTCTGTGGAATCAGGTGCAAATAGAAAATGAGAGAATAGATAAGAAAATACTAACTATGCATAAAGATAAGAAAAAATTAAGAAATGTCATGAAAATGATCAAAGTGTTTAATTTGATGGTTTTCAATGATGAGAATTCGCATAAAATTGAAGTTGTAAAAACTGATCAATGTTCAAATTGTAACATTTTACATAAACGCATACATGAGTTAGAAAAACAAATTGAAACATCCAATATCAAATTTGCATGCGCTGCTGGTAAAGACAAAAAGAAAAAAGATACTCAAGGGGCGTCTTTTATTCCTAGTTCTAGTGCAGACGTAGATATGACTGACATTAGCAGCACAGAACTGACAAGGAAAAAGTTCCATGACAAAGCAGCCACACTGAATTTAAAGATTCACGATCATTTAATGAAGGTATTAAAAGATATACCTGATTATAAAAATCACCTGGATGCATTTCATAATGCAGACATATTTGAATCTTATACAGATCGATTTAATTTGACTGAGGAACAAAGAAATAAGATTTACAAACTGTGGTTACCAACTCACATGAGTCGAAGGTTAAAAATGCCTGTCAGCATGCCTCAAGTGGATGATAACGGTGATTTTATACAAGGGTCTTGCATTGACAGGCTTAATCAATTAATTTACATTTCCACCGGACATGCCATTACCGTTGATATTTTGGAAGATCTTAAACCCAAAATTACAGAGGATACTTTTGAGTTTATGTTAAAATTCCAGACTGCATACAAATTACTGTTTTCTGATCAAGATTCTGAAGAGAAAATGATTAGAGCATTTGTAAAAAATTTTACATTTTTAGATCCAGTAACATTAGCAATTGCTTCTGAGAAAGAATCATTAGAAGTTGCTGCTCTTTTTATTGATAATATTAGACGTCAGCTTTTGCAGAATAATCCCAGACTTAAAATCTCAGAAGTTGTTAATGATAGAAATGCCTTTCATGCCACTCAAAAAAGTAACAGCTCTTGGAACAGTCAGAGTGACAGGAGTGACAACTGCAGAACAGACAAGCCTTTGCGGCTGCAAAGTTTAAAATGTTTTCATTGTGGAGAAATAGGGCATTATAGAAGAAACTGTGACAAATTCTTAGATCTACAAAAAAGTTTGCGGAAAGAGAATGTATTTGTTCAGCCCACAGCACCTAAGCAAACACGGGATGCTCTCCTTGTAAAAAAAATTACAGAAATCATGGCTAGTTACACTGACACTAATAATCTCACACACAAACAGGTTTGTAACATAACTCACATAGACGAAAGACTTAATTCATCCTGACTAGACTATCGGAAACCACGTCCTCTTGAAGTATTAACTCCAGTAACTTTGGATAAAGAAGGAACCTTAGGGGGGTTTGATACAGAGTTTTTAATAGATACCAAGGCACAGTTAAGTGTAACAAAGGAAAAGTTACCAATGTTGTCAGGAACACCTCTTTGTAATATTGTGGATTTAGGCAATAAGGCAATTTGGAAAGATTCTAAAGGAAGAAAGCCTGTGTTAATTAATCCTTCTGAATATGGTAACGAGAGAAGTGTTTGTCCAATTAAAATGGTCACCAGTGAGTTTCAATTACCTGAAATCAGTGATAATTTTTGTGTCAAGCCAACACTTAAGAAAGATTTCCAAATAACACAAAAAACAGGACAGGATTTTCTCACTGAAGGAAATGCAATAGTTGATTCCTTGGCTAAGGAAGAGGTTTTAACAGAACAGAATGTAGTGCTTACAGAGACTAGTGCCACAGCGACAGTCAGACACAAAGATATGCAGCTCCTTTCCTTTACAGAGAAACAGGCAAAGGATAAGTCCATTGCTATTTCCCGGGTTGATTTAAAGCCTTCTCGTGTCCATAAAGAAAAGGCCATAAATCATGAAAGTTTGGGTCACGTAGGACAAGAGACACTTTTGGAAAGTTTAAAAGGAAATCCTAGGCTCAAAAGGCAAAAACCACCTTTCCAATGTATTGCACCAGCAGATGGCCCATGGTCCACATTGCAAATTGATCACAATGGTTCCTTACCCTCAGGGAAGAATGGGTTAAAACATGCTTGGATTACGGGAGCTGTCTTTTCAAAATGGGTTGAGAGCATTCTGGTCAAGCAAAATGATGCAATTACTACAGCACGAGTTTTTTGGAATCATGTTTTTTCCAGATGGGGTTTTCCACGCATTCTTGAGTCAGATAGGGGTTCTCATTTCACAGGTTTACTGATGAAAGTTTACATGTGAAATTTTAGGGATTAAATAAAGATTTAAAGTATCATCCATAATCAGTTGGTATAATTAGATTTAAAATTTAGGAATTGTCAAAGGTCTGTCTGTATTTCCAAAATTTTTAAAAGGGGGAAGTAGTTGACAATTATGATCATTTTTTTTAGAAAAAAAAAGTATTGGTAAACAAATTGAGAAGGATCTTATGATATAGTTACACTATAATTAACATTATGTTAAAGGTTATGTTTGGTGATTTATGTATGTAACAGTAACAGTACTGTAAGTGTATGGTCCAATGGACTAAGGTTAATATTTTACCAATATAATGATACTGCTATATTTTTACAGGTCATATGTAATTGTGTGATGAATAAGAATACGATTGGATGATCGGAGTCAAAGAATGAGGAAATCAACAAGAGTCATCACCGTTGGGACTGAATATTTTTTCATTTTAGGAAAAAGAACAAAATGACTATTTTTATTATATTTATTCTACTAATCGGACTATTGAAAGAAATAATCAACTGAAAAGATACACGGGAATTACATCTCTAGGAGTACACCAAGTTTGCTAGAAGAATTGTTATTGGTTCAAAATTATACAGATTTATGGTGCGATGTACAGTGTGTACAAGTATTATTATTTTTTTCTTTAAAAGCTCCATATTGGGAAAAGAAAGAGTTTTATTTCCTATAACAGTACGACAGAATAGTGGTAGTTATTCAGTTATTATTTTATAGTCTCCAATATCCAGATTTTTATTTTTTTTACACAATTATGCAAACTTAACGGATAGATTTTTTAACGCTTGTTTACATTTTTATTCTAAAATACTTTGTTTATTACGCCAGGTCAAGATTATTTATCGTTCATGCTTACTTTGTATTGAGACAGTAAAACATTTCACGATCTTGTCCCTCTGGTAGAAAAAGGCAGGGTATGTATACAAGTGTATGTCAGATAAAGAAATAGTTAAAGCTTTCTTTCCTATGTGTCAACTTCTGAGGTTTTATTAAAGGATTGTATTGTATTGAGGAAGTCCAATTGGATATATTTACATGGAATTCAAGTGAATATGTACAGATTCTCTCAAAAATGTAAATATGATTCCATTACAATTTAATATATCTCAAGTAAATGAGTTCCCTTGGGAACAATGCTGAAGATTTTGAAAAAATGATGAGAAATTTACAAAAAACCTCCAACTCTTCCAATAATGATCCTTTTGATTTAGGAGATATCTTTTGACATATTGTCCTTATATCTTTGAATGTGATACAACTGGTGTGTGATTGGTACAGGGATTTTTTTAATATTTTTATATAAATTAGGGGGCTGTAAGAAATTGTCTTTTCTTCTTAAAAGAAGTTTAAACATATACACACACTCTAATGAATGATTAAGGACAATTGTTGAAATGGTGTCTAATAAGAAAACTGTTCTAACCACTGGAATGAGCTTGAAGGTCATTTTTGTCTATCTCTTAGTATTCATTACATATGAAGTCTATTCTAATAACAAGAATGAACAAGGTCAAAGGCTATAGTCCTAATAGTTTGAAGCTGTCACAGCAGCTGGTGTGTTTAATAATGCTTCAGCACAAGTCCTAGCTAGGAAAGTGCTGTCATAAGACTTTTATATTCAGAAGTATTATTACGTTCACAACTTTGAAGCTCCATATGTTGAGAGGTATCCGTTGTCTTTTTTTCCTATCATTCTAATCTAGGCAATCCTTGTCCTATGACACACTTGAATAAGAACCATGTTATAAGTCAGTGTATTTTGATACTGCCCATGCTATCAAGCGCGTTTGGTGACTGTTGGACCTTGATAAATCGCAGCTGAGCATGGTGATCTATAGTCGAACTGTTCAGCATCGTTGTGGTTTACGTACTCGTCTGTGCGTAATTTGTATATCCAATTCAATCTATCTCTTTATAGAGTGACGTCTCTTATATTATTCTTGGTGTCGTGTTTTTTTACTGTGACATCCATTCTTCTTACTACTATTTATATTATCATTCTCATTTCTCTTCTAGTGGACCCATGCCCCTAGTGTCTTCCAGTTCTCGCATTGTTCTATTGTTTGCTATGTTCGTGTGTAAATCAGGAAGATGAGCCAAAGATAGGCCTAGAAGAGAGAACAGTTCCAGTTGATAATACCATTGAAGAGAAAAGGAATGTTAAGATCCCGATAGCAATATTAACTGATAAGTTACTTGTGCACACTATTAAGAAATCATTTTGAAAATCACCATCTCATTTCTTACTATTTTTGTATAAGTAATATTTTGTCAAAAATATAACGTTTTTTTTGTGTGCAAACACAAGAACGCGAACTTCTAAGTATATACATGATGATTACAGAAAACGAATTTAAGGACTTTAACTAGTATTAGCAAGAAGCTGTTAAAAACAGAACACATACATCCAGAACATCAGAATACATTAAATAAGCAAAACATCCATTCCCAAACTTATAAAAATAACGTGAAGATGGGAGAACTATTTAGCTAAAATATGAACAGATTAGGTCATAATAAACATTGGCCTACGTGCAGTCCGTTTAAAATATCCAAATGGTTTCCCTTTGGGATAAAGTTATGACTCGATCATCACCTCTTCAATTTAAAGGAACATGTTTGAGTGCAATAAATGTAGTTCCTGCTGTGGGATCCGAGTTATGCACTTGTTTATAGTGGAGTGGGACACTATGGCATTCTACTTCTATATAAATGTTGCGTACATGTTGCAAGATCCTAACACTCAACAGCTTAGTGCAGGGGTCGGCAACCTGCACTCTTTCCGCGCCTACTTGCAGCTCTGCAGGTTGGCGACCCCCAGCTGCTGCCTCTCCCCCTTACTATCCTGGCAATGGTTGCGGGGGGCCCTTACTTTGGTGCTTTAGTAAAGATGACACAGGGATTTGCAGCTAAACATTGTGCCAGTATGTCATCTTTGAGGAGAAGGCGCCAATGATCTTTTTTTTTTTTTTTTTTTCATGTGAAGCCCTGGTGAATTGTGTGATGAAAGGCACAACGTTCATTTCTGCTTTATTTTTATCTTTTCTGTTTAATGAATCCTGTAAAATGACTTTTCTGTCTAAAAGACCTGTGTTTCCTTTAGCCATTTGGATGTTTTCTTTGGAATAATTCCTTTCTGTAAACTTGCGTTCCAGTATAGAGGAAGAGGGGTTTCCAATGCGACATCCATCAAAGAAAATAAAAAAGGGAAGAAAAACCACACAATAGTGTAAATTTGTATGAGCACTTTGAGCAAGAAGAATTATTGCACTCACACTTCTTGCTCAAAGTGCATCATACAATATTACACTATTGTGTTTTTCTTCCCTTTTTATTTATACTTTGATGAGATTGTTGCGCATGGAAACCCCTCTTCTTCAACACTCAATTGGCCTAGAACAACCCATCTTGCTATCTGGTGCGGCAACCCACAAAAGAACCATTATTTATGGACTATATCATTCCTTTAACTCACAGTCTTTTTGCGCTTGTTTCTTTTCTCTATTAGTTCCAGTATAGGGCCTGGTTATTTTATCATTAATGTCTGTACAATTTTTATGTATACGTCTAAATTAACCATAGGGTACATCTCAATACACATTCCTATGGGACAGCTTGCTTTTAAAATGAAGTTATTGCTGTTGTGAAGCCTTAAAAAAAAAGTTTTACTTTTTACAGCATTATCCTCCCTATTGTAACGGTGTTTTCCCCCACCCACCCCCACTCGCAGATGTGGGTGGTGCAGAAATTACATGTTACAGATGTGGTGCGTATCCTGCAGGTTCACAGGAGCCTGAGCCTCCCTACTGGGAACCGGGGTGCTTCTCTGGAACGTTCTCTCGTCGGTCAGCGCCGTCCGCCTCCACCTAGTAGGATTCTATAGAAATGTAGAATGGTCCTACATAGGAACCCACCCCCCAAAACCACATACACCAGGTTATGGCTAAAAGTTTTTACTAGGACGAGCAACACAACACACATTATAATATATACAGTGCACACAACATCAGCATACACAACATATATAGGCTAACCCTCTGCTACTAGCTGGCAGCAATACCTTGCCCCTAACTGGGCTATACCCTCACCCCCCTTTCCAACCACCGTGTCCAGAGAGTCCAGCCCCCCAAGTGTGTGAATAGGCCTGTCGCATGTGAGGAGCAAGGTAACGTTGGTGCATGTTGTGGAAGGGTGTAAATACCTGCCCAGGTGCCCCTGGCACCTGTGTGTCTTCGCAAAGGGTCCTACTGGATCCGCTAGTCCAAGCTATCTGTACCTCCACGTGGGGATTGGTCCAGACGGACTCCCACCATAAGGACAGTCTCTGGATCTGCAACACAGCATTAGGACATGCAGCAGACCCTATATACTGGTTCCCTGCACTAAGGAACTGCAGCAGGGTCTCTCTCTGTCCCTGCACTAAGGAACTGCAGCAGGGTCCTCTCTGTCCCGCACTAAGGAACTGCACAGACACTATCACTCTACACTTCCCTGTCCCTTCCTAGCACACAGCTGAAGGGGCACAGGGTCCTTACCTAAGGGCTGTCCCTATGAACACCCACCCCTCACTAGTGGGGAGTCGGGCTTCACTGTAGCCCAGGTACTTTGGCCTAGGGCAGAGCTTGCAGCTCTCTGCCCCCCTTCCTTCCCCAACTGTCTCCTCATCTGACTGACTTCCTGCACATTGCCCATCCAATGTATCTACTCTCTGCAGAGGAAGCTGCAAACACTATTGGCTGCCTACAATCATCTGACACACCTGCCTCTAAGCCTGCTGGGAGTTGTAGTTCCTTGTTAGGCTTTTCCCTATGAGGACCGCATGGGCTGCTGGCTAATGCGGCCTATGCCTCTCTTTCTGCGCCTGCGCGACCTGTAATGGCCGCCGCAATTCCTCCCCTGCGCTGCGTGAACTACTGGGGCCCTCTGCCCCTGGCGCGCCCTCTTCCGCTCTTCTCCTACCTGTACTAAGAGTGGCCGCCGCGGCTATCTTGCGCATGTTGCACTCTCCCCGCATGCGCGAGCACCAGAACCCCAACGGCGCCGGCCAAGATGGCAGCGCCAACCTGGGGAGTCGGCGTTCCCCTTCCCCCACTGCGGGGGCGCACGCTATAGAGTAAGGCAGGTGGCAAGGGAAGATCAGGGTGGAACCGAGGTGACTCGACCCATTACACATATATAAATCCAAGTCTAGAAAGTCCATACTGAAATCACTAGGTATATGTGAAGTCAAGATTGAAATCATTATTTCTGATATAAAGAAAGAAATCTTTTAATGTAGCCTCATCATGCTGCCAAATAAAGATGATGGTCATCGATGTACTGTAGCGCAGCCATAGGACAGGTTCACACCAAAGGGGTTATTCTAGATTAATCATCCTCCCAAGACCGAGTCTCTTGATTGAAGCAACCTGTGCTTAAGGAAAAAAAAACAATACAAACCGGCGCTAATTGCAACCCGCAGATGGCCCAGGTCCACATTGCAAATTGATCACAATGGTTCCTTACCTCAGGGAAGAATGGGTTAAAAAATGCTTGGATTACGGAGCTGTCTTTTCAAAATGGGTTGAGAGCATTCTGGTCAGCAAAATGATGCAATTACTACTACACACGCACGAGTTTTTTTGGAATCATGTTTTTTCCCAGATGGGGTTTTCCACGCATTCTTGAGTCAGATAGGGGTTCTCATTTCCCAGGTTTAGTGATGAAAGTTTACATGTGAAATTTTAGGGATTAAATAAAGATTTAAAGTATCATCCATAATCAGTTGGTAGAATAGGATTTAAAATTTAGGAATTAAAATAGGTCTTCTGTATTTCCAAAATTTTAAAAGGGGGGGAAGTGAAGTAGATGACAATTATGATCATTTTTTTTATGAAAAAGTTCTTTGGTAAACAAATTGAGAAGGATCTAATGATATAATTAACATTATAATTAACATTATGATAAAGGTTATGTTTGTGATTTATGTACGTAATATGTCGATTGTAAGTGTATGGTCCAGATGGACTAAGGTTAAATATATTTACCAATATAATGATACTGCTGTATTTTTACAGGTCTTATGTAATTATGTGATGAATAAAGAATACGATTGGATGATCGGAGTCAAGAAGAATGTGGAAAATCAACAAGAGTCATCACCTATGGGACTGAATATTTTTTCATTTTTTAGGAAAAAGGACAAAATGACTATTTTTTATTATATTTATTACTACTCGGACTATTGAAAGAAATAATCAATACTGAAAAAGTACAACGGGGAATTACATCTCTAGGAGTACAACAAAGTTTGCTAGAAGAATTGTTATTGGTTCAAAATTATACAGATTTATGGGTGCGATGTACAGTGTGTACAAGTATTATTATTTTTTCTTTAAAAGTCCATATTGGGAAAAGAAAGAGTTTTATTTCCTATAACAGTACTAGAAATAGTGGTAGTAATATTCAGTTATTATTTTATAGTCTCCAATATCCAGATTTTTATTTTTTACACAATTATAGCAAGACTTAACGGATAGATTTTTTACGCTTGTTTACATTTTTATTCTAAAATACTTTGTTTATTACGCCAGGTCAAGATTATTTATCGTTCATGCTTACTTTGTATTGAGACAGTAAAAACATTTCACGATCTTGTCACTCTGGTAGAAAAAGGCAGGGTATGTATACAAGTGATGTCAGATAAAGAAATAGTTAAAGCTTTCTTTCCTATGTGTACACATTCTGAGGTTTTATTAAAAGGATTGTATTGTATTGGAGGAAGTCCAATTGGAATATATTTACATGGAATTCAAGTGAATATGTCACAGATTCTCTCAAAAGATGTAAATATGATTCCATTACAATTTAATATATCTCAAGTAAATGAGTTCCCTTGGGAACAATGGACTGAAGATTTTGAAAAAAATGATGAACAGAAATTTACAAAAAACCTCCAACTCTTCCAATAATGATCCTTTGATTTAGGAGATATCTTTTGACATATTGTCCTTATAATCTTTGAATGTGATACAACTGGTGTGTGATTGGTACAGGGATTTTTTTATATTTTTATATAAATTAGAGGGGCTGTAAGAAATTGTCTTTTTCTTAAAAGAAGTCGGAAACCACGTCCTCTTGAGTATTAACTCCAGCTAACTTTGGGATAAAGAAGGAAGAAAACTGTTCTAACACTGGAATGAGCTTGAAGGTCATTTTTGTCTATCTCTTAGTATTCATTACATATGAAGTCTATTCTAATAACAAGAATGAACAAAGGTCAAAGGCTATAGTCCTAAATAGTTTGAAGCTGTCACAGCAGCTGGTGTGTTAATAATGCTTCAGCACAAGTCCTAGCTAGGAAAAGTGCTGTCTTAAGACATTTATATTCAGAAGTAATTATACAATTCAGCAACTTTGAAGCTCCTTATATGTTGAGAGGTAGTTCATATCATCAGTAATGTAGGTGAATACCATGTTGGGATATAACATTTTAAAGGCTGACTGGGTGGGTCTTTATGGATAAATACAGCAGTGAGCTTAGTGAGTTTAGGAAGGAAGGAAGGAAGGATGAGGAGAAGATAGGCCAGAGGAAGAAAGACCGGGCCAGAGTGATGATATCCTGAAGAGGAGAAAGAAATGTTAATACCTGGAGAGATTAACAGAAAGAAGGTTACTATGTGCAACTATTCTTAAGAATATCAATCTATTTGAAACATCATCGTCATTCTTACTATTTTTGTATGTAAGTAATTATTTTCAAAATAAACGTTTTGTTTTTGTGTGCAAACGACAAGAATGCTGAATTCTGTTATACTGACGTAAATCTATACAAAAAGCGAATTTAAGGACATTTAACATTGGCGAGCCAGCCTTCATTCAGTTTTTTCGTCACATTTGGATTAGAGGCGGTGTGGTCGATACATCCTGGATCCAAGATTTGAGAAAAAATTGAAACGAACCAAAGGAAAAAAGAAGTGTCAAGTTTTTGGTAGATTTGACTACAGTTGATTAACAGATCAGAGACAGAGAACCACGTTTCACGAATCTCCTAGAGGGAGACGGACTGTTTGGGGGTTGCCTTTGTCTGCTTAAGTTTCCCAAGGAAGAAGGTACATTTGCGGGACGTGCAGGGAGCATTGTCTGGAGCATTTGTATGCGCTGAATGGAATAGTGTGGAATTTCTTCAAAGAAACGTTGCAACATTTGTGGGGGAACTATTCGAGTCTTGGAGCACAAGTTTTCGGTGAAAGAAAATACTTAACAAAACGTAAGTAATGGAATTTATTAATTCATATGCAAATGACAGTAATATGATGTTAAATGTGTTACCTCAAACATCTACTGACACTGAATTATGGAATTCTCTATGGAATCAGGTGCAAATAGAAAATGAGAGAATAGATAAGAAAATACTAACTATGCATAAAGATAAGAAAAAATTAAGAAATGTCATGAAAATGATCAAAGTGTTTAATTTGATGGTTTTCAATGATGAGAAATCGCATAAAATCGAAGTTGTAAAAACTGATCAATGTTCAAATTGTAACATTTTACATAAACGCATACATAAGTTAGAAAAACAAATTGAAACATCCAATATCAAATTTGCATGCGTAGCTGGTAAAGACAAAAAGAAAAAAGATACTCAAGGGGCGTCTTTTATTCCTACTTCTAGTGCAAACGTAGATATGACTGACATTAGCAGCACAGAACTGACAAAGCAGCCACACTGAATTTAAAGATAGACGATCATTTAATGAAGGTATTAAAAGATATACCTGATTATAAAAATCACCTGGATGCATTTCATAATGCAGACATTTTTGAATCTTATACAGATCGATTTAATTTGACTGAGGAACAGAAAAATAAGATTTACAAACTTTGGTTACCAACTCACATGAGTCGAAGGTTAAAAATGCCTGTCAGCATGCCTCAAGTGGATGATAACGGTGATTTTATACAAGGGTCCTGCATTGACAGGCTTAGCCAATTAATTTACATTTCCACCGGACATGCCATTACCGTTGATATTTTGGAAGATCTTAAACCCAAAATTACTGAGGATACTTTTGAGTTTATGTTAAAATTCCAGCCTGCATACAAATTACTGTTTTCTGAGCAAGATTCTGAAGAGAAAATGATTAGAGCATTTGTAAAAAAAAAATACATTTTTAGATACAGTAACATTAGCAATTGCTTCTGAGAAAGAATCATTAGAAGTTGCTGCTCTTTTTATTGATAATATTAGACGTCAGCTTTTGCAGAATAATCCCAGACTTAAAATCTCAGAAGTTGTTAATGATATAAATGCCTTTCATGGCACTCAAAAAAGTAACAGCTCTTGGAACAGTCAGAGTGACAGGAATGACAACTGCAGAACAGACAAGCCTTTGCGGCTGCAAAGTTTTAAATATTTTCATTGCGGAGAAATCGGGCATTATAGAAGAAATTGTGACAAATTCTTAGATCTACAAAAAAGTTTGCGGAAAGAGAATGTATTTGTTCAGCACACAGCACCTAAGCAAACACGGGATGCTCTCCTTGTAAAACAGATTACAGAAATTATGGCTAGTTACGCAGACACTAATGATCTCCCACACAAACAGGTTTGTAACATAACTCACATAGACGAAAGAGTTAATTCATCCTGACTAGACTATCAGAAACCACATCCTCTTGAAGTATTAACTCCAGTAACTTTGGATAAAGAAGGAACCTTAGGGGGGTTTGATACAGAGTTTTTAATAGATACTGGGGCACAGTTAAGTGTAACAAAAGAAAAGTTACCAATGTTGTCAGGAACATCTCTTTGTAATATTGTGGATTTAAGCAATAAGGCAATTTGGAAAAATTCTAAAGGAAGAAAGCCTGTGTTAATTAATCCTTCTGAATATGGTAACGAGAGAAGTGTTTGTCCAATTGAAATGGTCACCAGTGAGTTTCAATTACCTGAAATCAGTGATATTTTTTGTCTCAAGCCAACACCTAAGAAAGATTTCCAAATAACACAAAAAACAGGACAGGATTTTCTCACTGAAGGAAATGCAATAGTTGATTCCTTGGCTAAGGAAGAGGTTTTAACAGAACAGAATGTAGTGCTTACAGAGACTAGTGCCACAGCGATAGTCAGACACAAAGATACACAGCTCCTTTCCTTTACAGAGAAACAGGCAAAGGATACGTCCATTGCTATTTCCGGGGTTGATTTAAAGCCTTCTCGTGTCCATGAAGGAAAGGCCATAAATCATGAAAGTTTGGGTCACGTAGGACAAGAGACAATTTTGGAAAGTTTAAAAGGAAATCCTAGGCTCAAAAGACAAAAACCACCTTTCCAATGTATTGCACCAGCAGATGGCCCATGGTCCACATTGCAAATTGATCACAATGGTTCCTTACCCTCAGGGAAGAATGGGTTAAAATATGCTTGGATTACGAGAGCTGTCTTTTCAAAATGGGTTGAGAGCATTCTGGTCAAGCAAAATGATGCAATTACTACAGCACAAGTTTTTTGGAATCATGTTTTTTCCAGATGGGGTTTTCCACGCATTCTTGAGTCAGATAGGGGTTCTCTTTTCACAGGTTTAGTGATGAAAGTTTACATGTGAAATTTTAGGGATTAAATAAAGATTTAAAGTATCATCCATAATCAGTTGGTAGAATTGGATTTAAAATTTAGGAATTCAAATAGGTCTTCTGTATTTCCAAAATTTTAAAAGGGGGGGAAGTAGTTGACAATTATGATCATTTTTTTTTAGGAAAAAAAAAAAGATCTTTGGTAAACAAATTGAGAACGTTCTAATGATATAATTAACATTATAATTAACATTATGATAAAGGTTATGTTTGTGATTTATGTACGTAATATGTCGATTGTAAGTGTATGGTCCAGATGGACTAAGGTTAAATATATTTACCAATATAATGATACTGCTATATTTTTACAGGTTATATGTAATTTTGTGATGAATAAAGAATACGATTGTATGATCGGAGTCAAGAAGAATGAGGAAAATCAACAAGAGTCATCACCGATGGGACTGAATATTTTTTCATTTTTTAGGAAAAAGAACAAAATGACTATTTTTATTATATTTATTACTACTGGGACTATTGAAAGAAATAATCAATGCTGAAAAAGTACAACGGGGAATTACATCTCTAGGAGTACAACAAAGTTTGCTAGAAGAATTGTTATTGGTTCAAAATTATACAGATTTATGGGTGCGATGTACAGTGTGTACAAGTATTATTATTTTTTCTTTAAAAGTCCATATTGGGAAAATAAAGAGTTTTATTTCCTATAACAGTACAAGAAATAGTGGTAGTAATATTCAGTTATTATTTTATAGTCTCCAATATCTAGATTTAATTTTTTACACAATTATTGCAGGATTTTGAATGGATAGATTTTTTTACGCTAGTTTACATTTTTATTCTAAAACAATTTGTTTACTACACCAGATCAAGATTATTTATCATTCATGCTTACTTTGTATTGAAACAGTAAAAACCTTTAATGATTGAAGAATTAAATTGTATTGGAGGAAATCAGTAGGAATATATTTACACATTCTTGAGAGATGTAAATATGGTTCCATTACAATTTAATATATCTCAAATAAGAGTTTGAGTTCTCTTGGGAGAAATGGACAGAAGAACTTTAAAAAGATGAAGGTTTACTTCAGATGTTACAAAAACAATTAAACGAGGCAGAAATTGTTTTTCAACATGAACAAGGTAAATTAAAAGAAATAGAACATGAATGGTCAGTAATGTCAGGATCAGCTTGGTGGGCAAAGTTTAAAAAATCCATTGCAATGTTATCAAAATCTTCCACAGGATCAGCAGTGGGTAATTTTTTAATCCATCCCTTTATTATCGTATTATGTGTGGCTTTAATATGTATAATTTTTCAAGTATTTTTAATATGTATCATGAAAAAAATGTATACACAGAAAAAAGTAGAAATGACTCAAGGAGAGAAGATTTTGAAAAAAATGATGAACAGAAATTTACAAAAAACCTCCAACTCTTCCAATAATGATCCTTTGATTTAGGAGATATCTTTTGACACATTGTCCTTATAATCTTTGAATGTGATACAACTGGTGTGTGATTGGTACAGGGATTTTTTTATTTATTTATATTTTTATATAAATTAGAGGGGCTGTAAGAAATTGTATTTTTCTTAAAAGAAGTTTAAACATATACACACATTCGAATGAATGATTAAAGGACAATTGTTGAAATGATGTCTTATAAGAAAACTGTTCTAACACTGGAATGAGCTTGAAGGTCATTTTAAAACACACAATAGTGTAATATTGTATGATGCACTTTGAGCAAGAAGTGTGAGTGCAATACTTCTTCTTGCTCAAAGTGCATCATACAATATTACACTATTGTGTGTTTTTTCTTCCCTTTTTTATTTATACTTTGATGAGATTGTGCGCATTGGAAACCCCTCTTCTTCAACTACTCAATTGGCCTAGAACGAACCCATTTGCTATCTGGTGCGGCACCCATCAAAAGAAACCATTATTTATGGACTCTATCATATCCTTTAACTCACAGTCTTTTTGCGCTTGTTTCTTTTCTCTATTAGTTCCAGTATAGAGGCCTGGTTATTTTATACATTAATGTCTGTACAATTTTTATGTATACGTCTAAATTAACCATAGGGTACATTCTCAATACACTTCCTATGGTGACAGCTTGCGTTTAAAATTAAGTTATTGCTGTTGTGAAGCCTTAAAAAAAAAGTTTTACTTTTTACAGCATTATCCTCCTATATGTAACGGTGTTTCCCCCACCCCCCAATCGCAGATGTGGGTGGTGCAAGAAATTACATGTTAACAGATGTGGTGCGTATACCTGCAGGTTCACAGGAGGCCTGAGCCTCCGCTACTGGGAACCTGGGGTGCTTCTCTGGAACGTTCTCTCGTCGGTCAGCGCCTCCACCTATGTAGGATTCTATAGAAATGTAGAATGGTCCTACCATAGGAACCCACCCAGAAACCACATACACCAGGGTTATGGCTAAAAGTTTTACTGGACGAGCAACACAACACACAGTATCATAATATAACAGTGCAACAACATCAGCATACACAACAGTATATAGGCTACCCTCTGCTACTAGCTGGCAGCAATAACCTTGCCCCTAACTGGGCTATACCCTCGCACCCCCTTTCCAACCCCGTGTCCAGAGAGTCCAAGCCCACCCAAGTGTGTGAATAGGCCTGTCGCATGTGAGGAGCAAGGTAACGTTGGTGCATGTGTGGAAGGGTGTAAATACCTGCCCAGGTGCCCTGGCACCTGGGTGTCTTCGCAAAGGGTCTACTGGATCCGCTTAGTCCAGAGCTGATCTGTACCTCCACGTGGGATTGGGTCCAGACGGACGTCCCACCATAAGGACAGTCTCTGGATCTGCAACACAGCATATAGGGACATGCAGCAGACCCTATACTGGTTCCCTGCACTAAGGAACTGCAGCAGGGTCTCTCTCTGTCCCTGCACTAAGGAACTGCAGCAGGGTCTCTCTCTGTCCCTGCACTAAGGAACTGCAGCAGACACTATCACTCGGTCCCTTCCTAGCACACAGCTGAAGGGGCACAGGGTCCTTACCTAAGGGCCTGTCCCTATGAACACCCACCCTCACTAGTGGGGGAGTCAGGGCTTCAACTGTAGCCCAGGGTACTTCTGGCCTAGGGCAGAAGCTTGCAGCTCTCTGCCCCCCTTCCTTCCCCAACTGTCTCCTCAGTCTGACTGACTTCCTGCACATTGCCCATACAATGTATCTACTCTCTGCAGAGGAAGCTGCAAACACTATTGGCTGCCTACAATCATCTGACACACCTGCCTCTAAGCCTGCTGGGAGTTGTAGTTCCTTGTTAGGCTTTTCCCTATGAGGACCGCATGGGCTGCTGGCTAATGGCGGCCTATGCCTCTCTTTCTGCGCCTGCGCTACCTGTAATGGCCGCCGCAATTCCTCCCTGCGCCTGCGTGAACTACTGGGGCCCGCTGCCCTGCGCGCGCTCTTCCGCTCTTCTCCTACCTGTACTAAGATGGCCGCCGCGGCTATCTGCGCATGTGCGACTCTCCCCGCATGCGCGAGCACCAGAACCCCAACGGCGCCGGCCAAGATGGCAGCGCCAACCGGGGGAAGTCGCAGTTCCCTTCCCCCACTGCCATAGAGGTAAGGCAGGGGGCAAGGGAAGATCAGGGGAACCGAGGGTGACCCCATTACACATATATAAATTCAAGTCTAGAAAGTCCATACTGAAATCACTAGGTATATGTGAAGTCAAGATTGAAATCATTAGTTCTGATATAAAGAAAGAAATCTTTTAATGTAGCCTCATCATGCTGCCAAATAAAGATGATGTCATCGATGTACTGTAGCGCAGCCATAGGAACAGGTTCACACCAAAGGGGTTATTCTAGATTAAATCATCCTCCCAAAGACCGAGTCTCTGATTGAAGCACCTGTGCTTAAGGAAAAAAAAACAAATACAAACCGGCGCCTAAAATTGTCCAAAGATAGTCTATTGGAGATCCAATTGGACCGGACACACAGATCCGCTTCCAGTCTTGTGCTTCCAAAGTGGTGACCACGACCGGATGTGACGTCATATGTGGACACAAGCAGAAAAATAAATCATAGTGCAAACTGCTACCCAAAGGGACATGCAGTACAAACACTAAACAAACAACAGGTGACACATAGTGCAAACTGCTACTAATGGGGACATAACAGTACAAACACTAACAAACAACAAAGGCACATACAGGCAAGGCTGACTAAATGAAAGAGCAAAATTTAATACAACAGATGATTTAAAACACAATTGAGAACACTACAGCAGGCAGCTGGTCCGGTTGTTCTAAAACCAAAATCCTACTCACGACAAGTCAGAAGTAAATGCGCGGTGGATTATGGACATGGGAATGCAGCAGCTTGTCCACCAGTGGCGTCAGGCTGATATGGAAGCAGCTTCGGTGCTGCAACACCTCCTAGTACGATCGTCCGTCGCTGGGGGTGTGCTTGGGGGCAGATCCTTCTCTCACTGCAACAAACCGGCAGAGCTACAAACCGGATGTGCGTGGCACGCAGCCTCTCTCCTGTGCTGAAGCAGGGATTGATTGAGCCACCTGTGCTGAAGCTGGGATATCCTGAAAATGTGACCTGTTGGGGGGCTTGAGGACTTGAGTTGAGCACCCTGACCTAACATAATGTTAAGCCCCCTGGGTTAATGCCTCTTTTTCAACTCATCAATTACAGCCATAAAAATGGATGCTAAGCTATTTAAATGAGTAAAACTTGGTTAACATTACATTATTGACTTTTACTGTATAAGAATTGTTATTAACATGATTGTAGACGGACGTTCACAGAGGTACACAATTGGAGTCGTTATAATGTGAAATTATAATAGGCTTTATTGTGCCTTTTCCTTTTCATCAGGAAATTATCCAAACACAGGGGGGAACAAAGCTTCCATTCACTTGGGAGTATTTCTAGTGAAATCCTTGCAGTTAGTTCACATCTCCATTAGTTAAGCATTTCTCCCATCCCAAACACATAGCATGAAAATAAGCAGATATAAGCAGTCTCTTAATAATGAAAGTCTTATCTGTTTATCAGCTGTAGAGTAAGCTTCTCTGCTCTTCTGGAACCGCAACCGTGCGTGCACAGAAAAATATCAGCATCCAGGTTTAGAAGTCTTATTGGGTGTCTTGCAATCAGCTCTGCTGTGTGGCTGGCAGAACTCAAGACATTGTGGTGTCTCCAAAGGTCAGCTCTCAGTCAGAGCTAAAGAGAGTCACTTCCTGTCTCAAAGGCAGGCTTTTTGTAAACAATCTAATCAGGCAGGTGGTGTTTAGTAAGTAACTACCACACTGCTAGATTAAAGGAACATTACTGAACAGGGATAAGTCCCCTGTTACAATGATGCTACAGATGCGCCGACGAGTATTCTAAAACGTGCCTTAAACTTGCCTTGGAAAATCTGGGGCTATCACCAACAAGATCCAGGTACATGCTGGGTACATGCTGCAACATTTCAGTGACATTTCTGCAGAGACTAATGACCCATCGTATTAACACAGCAGGGGTCCCTGGCAGTCCCATTCAATTTGATTGGGACTGCCAGGGACCCCCGCTGTTAATCCGATGGGCCATTAGTCTGTCTGCAGAAATGTCACTGAAATGTTGCAGCATGTACCCAGCATGTACCAGGGTCTTGTTGGTGATTGCCCCAGATTTATTTTAGAATACTGTCGGCACTACAGTACAATAGTTTAGGGTAAAGTTGCGTTAAAAAGCCCAATTGAGGTTAGTGCATCTGGGCCCTAGTAAATAGTGTAATGTGATACCTGATATCTGTGCATGATTTGTTCTCACTTTACATTAGCAACTCCACCAGGTTTTCGGTGGCTAACCTTCCATGCATAACAATCTTATAGTATATCTTACATTTATTAACAGGTTCATTACATCAGACGCAAGAACAGGCAAAGAACGATGTAATGTGTCAAAGCGCCTTTCCTTTGCGTTAATACATTTACCCCCTAATGTTTTTTTGTGACCTACTGTAAATACGTCAGACCCTTTATGGCAACCTTGAGCTGCATATGGATATTAAAGCCTTTCCCATGGTTGCATTGCAGCACTTAACATGGTAGCATTTGCAGTAGATCTGCCAACTAGCTATTTAAGATGCTGCTTGTGTAGGTCTTACTGCTTGTGTAGGCCATAATTTCTGCACAATCTGATGTCATAAAACATTTTTGTGGTGTCAATTGAAAGTTTCTTTTGCTAGTTAGGATGTTTGCATACATTAGCTAATAAAGTGAAGAAAACGTGGCATTACTCAAGGAAGTTCTTTTGAACATGCACATACAGTAACAATGCTTTTGCTTTAAATTCATCTATCTGGATAATCACCTATTTAGGATAGAGGGACAAATTACTGTACATAATAACCTTACCGTTCTCCTAATCATGATGTGCCTGAAAAACTTCCTTTTGGTTACTTACAGGCAATTGTAGTGACTGACGGTGAGCGCATATTAGGCCTTGGTGACCTTGGATGTTACGGCATGGGAATTCCCGTGGGGAAACTTGCCTTGTACACAGCCTGCGGTGGAGTACACCCGCAGCAGTGTCTTCCCGTACTTCTTGATGTTGGTACTGACAATGAGGTAACTCACTCCGTTTAATGCAGACTTTAATGTCTAATAATCCACTGTGTTTATATATCTTTCTGAGTTACATGATGTTATAGGAATACAAAACAAACCATTATTGTTTATTTAATAAATGGATGGTCTTATGCCTTCCGCCTGCTTAAAATACAATGATTTATTAATGTAATGGTACTCAGCCTGACTATTAAAGTGTTGGTCTTTGAATAACATATTACGAGTGTGCCCTCGGAGGGGTAACATCTCTGAATAACTGCAGACTGGTGGTGGCTGTTTCTTAGGCCCAATAACTCCTCTCCTGGACACTCCATAAATCACACAAATCGCATCCTGCTGCACAAATAGCAAATATTCCCTTCACACATTGGTGCAAATTGGAGCAAGATGAACATGTCTCTCTCTCTGCATCACATTTGCACTAAAATTGCATTGATTGAGTAGCTTTCCGTGTAACGTCCAATTCATTAAAGTGCGGAAATGGTAATATCAGGCAAAAAGTAATTGTGCTGTATTCATGTTGTGAACCATGCTAAAAGTGTTATTTAGGTAGGGAAATCAGTTGTGAAATTTCTTGCAGTACACACATTGTGTGTGTATATGAGAAAATCTCACAACATTATTTACAGGCTAATTAATAAGGTGCACAGTAGCAATTTATAAATTGACATATTTTTCACATACCCACGGCTGGCTAAATTCAGCTATATGAATGTATATAGATATACCCTGCCAAAGTAGAATAGGTTAACCAGTGCAGTATAAAGTAGTTACAGAATAAAAGTATAAAGAACAGCTACAAATAGAATTTTTAAATAAAATATAGCAATACTTATTGACTGGTTTAATTGCTGGTGTTCGGTGTCTCCCTCCCTTGTTAAATGAGCCTAGTAAAACTTCTAACTTCTCTTTAGCAGGGATGCGTCTGTGTTCAGAGTGCACTTATGTACAGTAATTAGTGCTTGGAGATGTTCCTCCATGTGTGCATCATGTCTTGCTTGGGCAGAGTCATAGAATGAAATGTTATTGGGACAGGAGTGGCCAACTCCAGTCCTCAAGGGCCACCAACAGGTCAGGATCAAAGGATATCCCTGCTTCCGCACTGACTGAGCCACCTGTGTGGAAGCAGGGATAGCCTTAGATCTTGATCTTGGCCTTTGAGGGCTGGAGTTGGCCACTCTTGTATCAGACTATGGTTACTGTGACCCATGGAAATTGATCTCGCTTAATTCACTTAATCACATGATGTATGATGTTATTTATATGTGTGTATTCAAAGTGAAGCTTTTTTTAATGAACCACCTCTTTTGCAGACTCTTCTGAATGATCCCCTGTATATTGGACTAAAACACAAGCGAGTCCGGGGAAAACAGTATGATGAACTGGTGGATGAGTTCATGCAGGCGGTAACTAACAAGTAAGCAATCAAATGCCAAGCAAATATAAGTAACGGGATTTTAATTATTTTTCTTAAGGTAGCTGTTTCACTCATTTTCCCAGTTTGTGGTCCCGCTTCCTATAAACTGTTTGTTACTGAGTTTACCTAATCAAGTGTAACGGGTATTCCCCCCCCCCCCCAATCGCAGATTATACTGTGGAGGTGTAGGAACATACAAGGTTACTCAGGTGTGGTGCATTACCTGTTGGCTCACAGGAGGGCTGAGCTTCCGCCACGGGGAACCTGGGGTAATTATACTAGGGGTGATCACTTACAACATCTTCTCAATACAGCGCCTCCACCTGCGATGGCTCCCACCAGAGGGGGAGTGGTTCCTCGCAGGACAATCACAATAATAATCACTTACACGACAGCATGTATATTAACTATATGACTTTACTAACACACATATCACACATTACATAACATCATAACCTTATCACCTCAGGCCCAATGTCTGGCGTTCCCACCCAGTGTCCTGTAATCCCCCACACCCAATGTCCTGTACTCCTACGGAGGTCGTGGGTGACTGCGCAGTCACTATGAACTAATAGGCCTGTTGGTGCACATATAATTCAGAGGTACCTTCCGAGCACTCCGATGCTCGGGCCTGCAACACTCTTCTCAAAGGGTCAGACGTGTGGTGCATCCGTCTGATCCTATCCAGGTGATAGTCTCCGTGGACCCCAACGTGGGTCCGAACTCCGTCACTGGAACCGCAGCATCCGCTGAGTCCCTCTCTAACGATACAGCAACGTGACACACCCTGCACTATAGGCCGTCCCTATAGCACAGCATCCTTAAGTGGCTTAAGGGTCAACTCCTAGGGCATTCGGGGTTGCCTATCCTATATAGGTAGGTCTTGTACCCACCCTACTCATAATACGGGCCCTGGGCCATGGCTCCCCGGATTGGTTACCGCTATGAACCCCCCCAGTTGCCTCGTACTACGCGCAACGCCGCCCTGGGCAATGGCTCCCCGGATTGGTTACCGCTATGAACCCCCCCAGCGCCTCGCCACTCGCAACACGGACCCTGGGCTATGGCTCCCCGGACTGGTTACCGCTATGAACCCCCCAGCTGTCTCGTGCCACTAATTCACCTAAACGCCTGCCGCAACGCTCTGCAGACTAACCTCAGCCCCCTTTATCCCTGGCTATTCCCCAGCTCTGACTACCATGAGTGACAGGGTCCCTCTCAGAGACTATCCCTGGCAACACTCACTAACCTGAGGGATAAAGGCTAACTTGGACCTTAGGGCCGCTGGCCTAGTGCAGGGAGTCCCCGGATCCTGCACCCTACCTCCTTCCTTCCTTGGGCTCCTGACTCTGACTGCCCGTAGCTCCAGCCCGCCAAATGTATCCACTTGCTTCTTAGAGATCCTGCAGCCCTATTGGCTCCTATGAAGCACCTGGTGTGCTTGGCCCTAAGCCTCATGGGAGTTGTTGTCCCGTGGAGGCTGTACTTACATTGGGGCCGCGTGCGCGTCGTCCCTGCGCCTACACTAACCTCTAATGGCCGCCACAACCTCCCTCTCACAGTCCCTACTCTCGCGCGACTCTTTCCTAACTCTGGCCTATCTTCTGCGCAGGCGCGACTCTGCCTGCCCTGCCGTGACTCTCTCTCGGCTCTCCTCACCCTCGCGCAACACCTCCCTGGTGCTAGGGTTCCTGCCGCGCATGCGCGACCACTGCGCATGCGCGAGCCAAGGAACAATGGCGGCTGGCTCACCGCCCGGCTCCAGGAGCGCCGGGAGTCCTGTGACGCGCATGCGGCCCCGGCAACCGAGCCGGGACCCGACCGCCCTCACCTTCCAGAGCGTCCGGCGGGGCCGCCATGGGACTCGGCGGCCCCCGCGATCGGCATCGAGGTGAGGGGGGAGCGGACACTCTGGGGAGACCTGGCTACACAAGTTAGCAATTACATTAAATTCTGCCTTCATTTGTATTGTATTGTATGTCTTTATTTATATAGCGCCATTAATGTGCATAGCGCTTCACAGTAGTAATACACAAGGGTAATCAAATAAATAACATACAATATAAATAACAGATCATGGAAATAAGTGCTTTAGACATAAAAGTAACATTAAGGAAGAGGAGTCCCTGCCCCGAGGAGCTTACAGTCTAATTGGTAGATAGGGAGAACGTACAGAGACAGTAGGAGGGCGTTCTGGTAAGTGCGTCTGCAGGGGGCCAAGCTTTATGTATCATGTGTTCAGAATATCCACAGTGCTATTCATATGCTTCTTTAAGCAAATGTGAAGTGAATCCTGCTTTGAACCATGCACCAATAGTGGGGTTTTACATGAAATAGTAAAAACCGGACATCGTGACGGTGTGAATCTGCATTGTGAGAGAAAATTTATGGCGCTCAAGTTGACCTTTACAGTGTGAGGGGGCCAATCAGCACCAGTGTACCACCGGACCTCCGGTACTTCCAGGTCATGTGATCCTCCAGGAGAGGTCCGTCAGCGGAGGAATTAAGTTGTGCGGCGGCAAGAGATGTCCGTGTTTGTGGAGGAACGCAGTTAAGGCAGCGGGCGGCGACGGCAGGAGAAGAACATCAGGTCTCAGTCCGGAGCAGAAGATGCGCGGCATAGGAGAACGGTTGGGGAGGAGCGCGCTGTAACACCGGATGTCAGACTGCAGCCCGCCCACTGCCTTAACTCCATTCCTCTACGAACACGGACCTCTCCTGCTACCGCCGCCGCACAATTTCTTTCCTCCACTGACGGCCTGTAAACCTGCTAAGTGAGAGGGAGGGGGTCAAATAACACTTTTTTTTTTCTTATTTTTATTAATACATCGATTTTAAGACTCATCCCGATTTCAAACATGTGAACATCGGGGGGAAAGGTGCGTCTTAGAATCGACGAAATACGGTACTTTACACTATTATAATGCAGTATTGCCATACATATCACCCTACTGCAATGTAATGGAGTACATCATGCATTATGGCAAACCTGAGGCTATTATCAGACGAACAAGTTGAGTTTGACCTGTAACCCTGACAAAGTGCATAAGCAAGAAAAGCATGGTGCCTACTGCCAATGCAAAAGCACTCTGGAGCTTAAACACAGACACTTTGTACAGTAGTAGTATTCTATTCATGGAGCTGTGAAAGCTGGGTAAACATTGTGCAAGATCTGTACCTTAACAGAAACCAATCAAAAGACAGCCATATCTTTTTGTTATTTTACAATTCAAAATCAAATTGTATGCCCCATCATTTCTTTTCTTTGATTTCCAAGGCTTGCTAATGTAGTTACAAACTGAGGTGTGTTGCTGAAGTACATTTGCCGCATACAATCAATAAAAATTACAAAAAATCTATATTACTTTGTACAAAAAAAAAATAGATAATTTTTCTTTTAACCTTTAGCTTTTTTTGTTAGAGGAAAGCAAATGATTGTTGTTGTTGTTGGGGGAAAAAATGCAGTTGTAAGTTTAAAATGAGTGCTGCCACGCAAACACATTTTAATTATATCAACACAATATAGGTACAGTAGTTCTCCCAGCACTGAAGTAGCACACAGAATGCCAAATGATTGCAATCAAAAAGAAAAAGTTAAACTAATATATAGCACAAAAAAAAGAATATATATATGTAGCCCTTTTTCTGAACCCTCCCAAAGGAACTACTGGTAACTGCACGCACCTGCGGCTCCAGGAGATCTGAGCCTCCGCTAGCTGGGAGCCTGGGGTAATACTTACACATTTACATAGCGCAGCGCCTCCACTTACCCAGGATCCCCGTGACGTGAGATTCCCCTGGGCAAGAAATACAACAACACACATACACTGTATAGATAATAACTAACACTTTACTAACGTGCATAGAGAACATAACACAACATAACCTGCACCGAATGACGGGTGTCCCTCTCTGGAGGAAACACTAGCTACTGCGTCTCGCAAGACACTTCCCCAAAACCAGGTGATCCCACCCAGTGTCCAAAGAACCCCACCCAATGTCCCGCACTCTTTCAGAGATCGTGGGTGACTGCGCAGTCACTATTAACTAAGGGCCCGTTGGTGCACTTGTGTATTAGATAGTACCTGCCGAGCACTCCCGTGCTCGGATCTCCAACGGGCTTCGCAAAGGATCAGTCGTAGGAGGACGTCATCTGATCCCCAACCGGCCTCCTTGCACGCGGACCGCCGAGGGCGATCCCACCCGGGAAACAGTCTCTGAGGATCCCAACGTGGATCCGAACCTCTTAGGGACACAGCGGACGCTGCGGTTCCTGCTATCTAATCTAAGTGACACACGCTATACTATAGGCCGTCCCTATAGTCAGCAACCTTGATGGCTTTGGGAAAACTCCTAGGGGCCTACAGGGGTTAATAACCGCCCCCACTCCCCTCGCTCGTCCCAGCTCCTAACTGTAACTAGCATAGCCTTGCAGCACACAACCTGCAGCAACAACAACGCTGCCACACACTCTCACACCTAAGGGCAGCCTCCCTATCTCGGGCCGTCCCTTATCAATTACCCACTACCCTAACAGGATTGGGGCCTGCCTGAACTTGGGATCCTTACCTGGTGCAGAGCCACTTGCTCCTTGCACCCTTCCTTCCCCTTCCTGTACCCAGCTCCAACTCCGTAAGTGACAGAGCCCCTATCCTTAGGCTATCCCTGGCAACACTTACTTCACTGAGCGACTCAGACTATCTTGGGCCTTGGGGGTTGCTGGCCTAGTGCATGGAGTCACTCCCTCCTGCACCCTACCTCCTTCCCTTAGCTGCTCCTCGCTCTCACTGACTTGCGTGCTCCAAGCCCGCGAAATGTATCCTTTCTGGCCGTCTGGGAATCCTTGGCCCTCATTGGCCACTATCAGCACCTGGTGCCTGCCTCCCTATGCCTCCTGGGAGTTGTAGTTCCCAGGAGGTTGCTATCGCATTGGGGCCGCGTGCGCACTTCTCCTGAGCATTCGCTATCTGTCTGGGTCCTTCCCTGCGCCTGCTGGTCACTGCGCATGCGCGAACTATCGCGCAATGGTGGCGCCCTGTTCTCCGAGCCGCCGGGACCTCGGCAACACGATCGCGGCCCTAACAACGGGCCGCTCGCGTCCCCGGCAACCGGCCGCCTCAGGGAACAGCGCACGGCTCCCTGCATTAGCCCCCACCCTCGCGTTATGCCGGCGGGTCCGTCAGTGGCGTCGGCGGCACCCGCGATTGCTCGGCAGTTGCGGAGGGGGCTGTCAGAGGGGGAAAACAGACCGGGGCTACATTTTCCCCCTTGTAGAATCCCAACGACCTCGCTTGGGTAGCAACCATACAGAAAGTTATATAATGAAAAATGCATTGCATAAATCATACCACACATAACTTGCATTTTCCCATTGGTACCCAACAACATTCCGTGGATACCCGAGGCCAGCTGAGTCTCATAGTGGAGTGCCCTTAACTGATCAGTTGGAAGTACCTCACTTTTGCGTCCGTGAGCCCCCCCCCCCAGAAAAATCTCTTGAAGAGCACATTCTGGAGTAACAGTCACCGGCTCTGTACTACTTCCTCCCCCTTGTAGAAGGAATATTACAATGTCCTTTAACCAGGCCTTTACCCGACCATCCACGGTATGGATGCGGTAGACCAGGAGACCAGGACCTTTTCCGCGGTCCACTACATGGTGAATGGAGCGCTCCTTTTTGGGCTTAAAGGAGGCAACCTTCCCTGAATCCTTCTTCTCACAGTCTTTGTCTCTACAAACTGGCGAAGCTTCCACGGGGAAGCGAGCAATGGGCAATGTCTTTTTCCTCACCGTCTCGGGTTCACCCGGCAGGGGGTAAAGGGTAGATACCTTACCACTGCCGTGATTCACGGTGGCTAACAGATCCTCAGGGACGCTGTCAGTTCCCACCTTGGCTGTCTCGGGACCTGTCTCCGGCACTTCTGGGGCAGTCCACTTACTTGCTGGAACATCGTGAGCGTTGGATCCCAGTCCTGGGACCACTTGGGTTGGAGCGCACGGGCTCACACTCAGATCAGGAGTGGTTATCTTCGCCTGGACGATAGGCGGTAGGTACGGGTCCACTCGCACCACTGGATAGCTATCTTCTAAGGGGGACACCTCCGCCAGGACGCGATGACGAGGTGAGCCCATCGCCCGGGTGACCCCACCTTCGGAGCCGCCAGGCTCCACGATCACCGGGGAGCTCACACCCGACACCCCTGGGGCAGTCAACTCACCCCTGTCGTCGTCGCCAGGTACTGATCCCAAGCCTGGGACCGCTGGTACCTCGGTGGTAGGCCGGACTGGCCGTTGCAGGGCACACGGACCCACAGCAGGCTCTGTATCAGCTGAGATAATTGGCTCGGGGACTTCACTAGGGTGGTCCGCCGACAGGCGCATCACCACGGGCGGTTGATCGCTGGAATCACCAAAAGAAGATGGGGGTATAGACACCTTACCCTGTAATTCCGGAATCGGCGGTTCTGGGCTTCGTGATTCCTTCTCGGGAACCGGGTCTGGAACCAACATCTGGGGTTCCAGCATCTGTAGCTCTGTTTTCGGCGGCACCGGCTCGGGACCGGAGTCTAGGATGTCCAATTGGGCACACGGCTCCTCCACAACCTCCACAGCTGAGGTAGGTGGACTGGTAGCGGCTTCACCCACCTCGGTAGAGCCATCAGGCGCTTCTTTCTCCGCAGGTTCCGCCATCAGAGGTTCCTGCTCTACCACTAGGACATCCCCTTTGAGAGGGTCTGGAACCGTGTCTGCAACATGGGTCTGGACACACGGGTCCCCAGAGGCCTCTGGAATTAGGACAGATTGATTACCAGCATAACTCACTTTAGTAGGGAGGTCAGGCTCCTCCTCTTCTTTCTCTGCTGGTTCTGTAGCCGGGGTTATGATAGGCTTTAAGATGCAGGCCCCGCAACAGTCACATTGGGGCTCCCACGCCAGTGCACCTCTCGAACAGTCACAGGTGGTGCTAAAACACTGTGTAAACGTTTCTCCGTCCACCTCGGTTGTCTTGAAGCCTAGCGGTAACTGGGACAGTTCGATTCCCTTGTCATAGGCTTCACTCAGGCAGGGACACATCCGCGCAAGGATATCTATTCCTGGCAATTGCCAGGGCACATACACGTTAGGGTGTAACCCCTGGCAGTCTCTCTCATTCTCGGGGGAAAAATAATCAATTTCTGCAACAGTGTCCTCCTCTTCCTCTGGAGGTTCTGTAGGCTGTGGCAGTCTGGGTTTCAGGAACTGCGCCTCACAGTCAGGACACTTGGGCCCTCGGGTCAATTCACCTATGGGGCAACCACATTCACTCAGGCAGCAGTGCATGCATTCTTCCCCATCTACCACTGTCGTCGTGAGCGCTACGGGTAACCTAAGTGACCCGTCCGTCCAGCCACCAGTCACCTTCCAGTCTCTTAACGTACACAGGCATACTACCATTGGCAAGACTAAATGTGGGGGCCGTATGACTCTATACAGCCAGGGGTGTGTTTTACTGCAGTCGTCACCTCTCTCATGGTGAACAGACATGGCTGATCGTTGTTCACTGCGCTCACTCACAGTGTGGGGGCAGGGCTCTGGGTTTCCCGCCAGTCCCGGATAACTGTTAGCAACATTTTCCCGCGCGGCCGGGAATTCAGCACGTGGCTTCCTCCGCCTTGAGGGCTTCCCCATGGCGAACAAAAATAGGACAATTTAGAAAAAAAATTACAGGGCACCCCAGGTCTGATATCTCAGCAGCGCCTCCAAATGTAGCCCTTTTTCTGAACCCTCCCAAAGGAACTACTGGTAACTGCACGCACCTGCAGCTCCAGGACATCTGAGCCTCCGCTAGGTGGAAGCCTGGGGTAATACTTACACATTTACATAGCGCAGCGCCTCCACTTACCCAGGATCCCCGTGACGTGAGATTCCCCTGGGCAAGAAATACAACAACACACATACACTGTATAGATAATAACTAATACTTTACTAACGTGCATAGAGAACATAACACAACATAACCTGCACCGAATGCCGGGTGTCCCTCTCTGGAGGAAACACTAGCTACTGCGTCTCGCAGGACACTTCCCCAACACCAGGTGATCCCACCCAGTGTCCAAAGAACCCCACCCAATGTCCCGCACTCTTGCAGAGATCGTGGGTGGCTGCGCAGTCACTATTAACTAAGGGCCCGTTGGTGCACTTGTGTATTAGATAGTACCTGCCGAGCACTCCCGTGCTCGAATCTCCAACGGGCTTCGCAAAGGATCAGTCGTAGGAGGACGTCATCTGATCCCCAACCGGCCTCCTTGCACGCGGACCGCCGAGTGCGATCCCACCCAGGAAACAGTCTCTGAGGATCCCAACGTGGATCCGAACCTCTTAGCAGGAACCGCAGCGTCCGCTGTGTCCCTATCTAATCTAAGTGACACACGCTATACTATAGGCCGTCCCTATAGTACAGCAACCTTGATGGCTTTGGGGAAAACTCCTAGGGGCCTACAGGGGTTAATAACCTGCCCCACTCCCCTCGCTCGTCCCAGTCCTAACTGTAACTAGCACTAGCCTTGCAGCAACAACCTGCAGCAACAACACGCTGCACACACTCTCACACCTAAGGGCAGCCTCCCTATCTCGGGCCGTCCCTTATCAATTACCCACTACCCTAACAGGGATTGGGGCCTGCCTGGAACTTGGGATCCTTACCTGGTGCAGGAGCCACTTGCTCCTTGCACCCTTCCTTCCCCTTCCTGTACCCAGCTCCAACTCCTGTAAGTGACAGAGCCCCTATCCTTAGGCTATCCCTGGCAACACTGAGCGACTCAGAGCTATCTTGGGCCTTGGGGGTTGCTGGCCTAGTGCATGGAGTCACTCCCTCCTGCACCCTACCTCCTTCCCTTAGCTGCTCCTCGCTCTCACTGACTTGCGTGCTCCAAGCCCGCGAAATGTATCCTTTCTGGCCGTCTGGGAATCCTTGGCCCTCATTGGCCACTATCAGGCACCTGGTGCCTGCCTCCCTATGCCTCCTGGGAGTTGTAGTTCCCAGGAGGTTTGCTAATCCACAACGCATATGGGGCCACACAAAAAAAGTCAGTGACAGTCACAAATAATAACAAATCCTGCGCATGCGCGATCTGTCTGGGTCCTTCCCTGCGCCTGCTGGTCACTGCGCATGCGCGAACTATCGCGCAATGGTGGCGCCCTGTTCTCCGAGCCGCCGGGACCTCGGCAACCCGATCGCGGCCCTAACAACGGGCCGCTCGCGTCCCCGGCAACCGGCCGCCTCATGGAACAGCGCACGGCTCCCTGCATTAGCCCCCACCCTCGCGTTATGCCGGCGGGTCCGTCAGTGGCGTCGGCGGCACCCGCGATTGCTCGGCACTTGCGGAGGGGGCTGCCAGAGGGGGAAAACAGACCGGGGCTACATATATATATTAGCATGTTCTTGTATAGCGCTGCTAGTTTACGTAGCGCTTTGCAGAGACATTTTGCAGGCACAGGTCCCTGCCCCGTGGAGCTTACAATCTGTTTGTGGTGCCTGAGGCACAGGGAGATAAAGTGACTTGCCCAAGGTCATAAGGAGCCGACACTGGGAATTGAACCAGGTTCTCCTGCTTCAAAGTCTCGGTGCCGGTCAGTGTCTTTATTCACTGAGCTACTCCAGTCCTGTAATCTGTTATAGTCTGTACATAAAACCAGAATGGAAGCAGGGCACTACGGATTTCTGCAAAACTATTTATTCAGCCAATTTTCCACATGATGCATTTTTCAAGTTTAGATGTCAGCTAAACTTCAAAAGGGCAGTTGTTTCTGCCGAAACATTTGGAAGTTCACGAACGGGCGGCGTACTATTGTTGGCAGCATCACTTTTTAGGAACGTCATTCCACAACGTAGGAGATCACGTGATCCTCAGTTGACTCGCATTAGCGGCCATATTGGTACAGGAATAATTCAGTTACAAATAGCCGTTTTTTTTCAATGTTTGCCAGCACGTACTGTCATGTGAAAAAGGAAGTACACCCTCTTTGAATTCCATGGTTTTACATATCAGGACATAATAACAATCATCTGTTCCTTAGCGGGTCTAAAAATTAGGTAAATACAACCTCAGATGAACAACAACACATGACATATTACACCGTGTCATGATTTAACAAAAATAAAGCCATAGTGGAGAAGCCATGTGTGAAAAACTAAGTACACCTTATTATTCAATAGCTTGTAAAACCACCTTTAGTAGCAATAACTTGAAGTAATCGTTTTCTGTATGACTTTATCAGTTCACCATCTTGTAGCGAAATGCGTTGGGCTACGGCATTACATAATCACGCAACGAGCTCAACGAGGCCGTGTGTTGCTCTGTGTGTTTCTATCAGCGAGATTTGAATTCTCCCTAATCAAGGACTTTCCTCATATTTGGGACTTTACTTGATGGAGTCTATGCAGAAAAACAGAAGGGCGCCCCTATCTCTACAATGAGTGAGAATTGCAGAAAAACTTGATGGAGTCTATGGCGAACTTACCTTGTCACCATCTATGAGAGGACTGCCAGGATTGCAGTTCTACTGTACATCTATGGGATTGTTGGCTGGTGATTATATCACAAACTGCTTTTAAAATTCCTTCCCATGTGAGTGCACTTGCTTCCCACACCCTTCATTTTATTAAAGGGTTGTACAATTTTATGCTATGGGGCATGCGCTTTCTTTTCCTTTAGACTCCCCTTCGGATGTGATGCAGATGCAGCGGCCATTATTCGAACACCTCACCCGGTGTATACCTCGGAATACCCATGTCATGGCGCGTGATTTCTTCCAACCGTACCGCCTTTAGACGCGAGTGCAGAAAATGGCATTTTAGTGTTCTGGTTTTTAAACACCTGAAATTGACACAGTAGCACAGTACTGTACACATTACAATTCATTCATTTAATTGCATATAATTGCACACAATCCATGAAATTCAAACAAAGCAACCGCAATAAACACGTGTGCTTGGGGCGATATGCCGCGTGGAGTACAGCAGCGCACACGAAAACAGCGTCGTGATTTGTTCGAATAACGGCCGCTGCATCTGTACATACACACATTAAAAAAGCATTTTAGAGGTTAAAAATAACCAATTTGAGTATCAGTGGGGGCTGCCTAGTGTCTCTGAAGGAAAGCTTAGGTAGCCATAATGGCACTCAATGGATTCATGAAAAAAATCTTGGACTTACTCAACCTTAGTGAAAGCCTCCCAGAACCAATCCGCTCAAAAGGGCTAATGCCCAACCATGAAAAAATACATTCCAAAGGACTGATGGCCAAAAAACACAGAGAAATCGCAAAACCTTCAAACTCTACCCATTGCGTTATTTTTTTCCTAGTGGGAAAGAATAAAGACAGCGCACATGCTGCACAATACATCAATACCAGTTTTATATATTGGCTCACCAATGCACATTCATTTGTTTTTTTTCTGTGTGTCACTTTTACAAGAAAATTTGCTTTTAGCAATTTATACATATAACACTTTATACTTGGGCCCATAAATGTTTTCCACAGGGACTAAGAGAAAAAGTCCACACAAGTCATATTACTTACAAAAACAAATGCAATCATTTCTCCTGGCTTCACTTCAAAGAGACCAATCAAGCATAATAACCAAATAATGTGCAGATAATTACAAAAATAAAATAGTTCATTTAAAGCTGCAGTTCAAGCAATATCCTGCATGTGTGGTTTTTTTTGTGTTTTTAATCATTTCTGTACTATGAGAAAATACTTGTAGAATTTTAAAAAATAAACAATTTTAAAGACATTTTTAATGTATTCTAATGTAACAGGCATTTTTGTTCCTATAGCAACTATTTACAAAGTCACTTCCCCTTCCCCTTCTGAAACAGCATCACGTTTTTGAGCCCTGTACCAATGGAATCTAGTGCCTGCCTGGTCACATGATCTTCCTCACACAACTTTGGTTGTCAGTGCAGCAGAAGATTACTAAGATACACAGGGGGCACGTCGCTTCACCATACAAACACATACAGAGTAAGGGTAAACTACCTGGTGCAAGGGAGAACGCAAGGCAACAACACACAGATAATCAGATGATTACATAAAGCCCCCTATAATTGCACTCTAAGTAGGTGACATTACTGGTACAATGTCATCTATGAGGAGGCCACTGAATAGCCTATTCCCTTAATAGGGTAAGCCGCAAAGGTCACACTCAAATGAAAATAAAAAACTTTTAATCAATAATATTAAAAACGACGAGACACCATAAAAATGCATACACAATGCATAATAAAATCCCCAAATGTGTATAGGCACGAAGGCAGGCAGAGAACTAGCAATGTCCAGAGCCTAAGGATAGGCTGACGCGACGCTGCATAAATCCACACAGTATATATGTGTGGTTGCGTACCAAAATTAAATAATAAATGGCATGCTGCAGTGAGTAATGGAGTGTGAAAGACCCCTCTGTTAGGTGATATACAACCTGATAGCTAGCGTGTCGACAGCTGAAGTTCCAGGAAGTGACCGGAGCTGATCGTGCCTACTCCCACAAGCCGCGTGGATGTCAACGTGATGACGTCACGCGTACCCGACGTACGTTTCGCGCGTCACAGCGCGCTTTCTCAAGGGGGAGGAATAACTGACATGGTATGGTTAGACCTTGTATACACCTCCCTAAAGGGGGAGGGGCGGGCGACGGATGCGAGAAAATCGTATACTCGTATCATAGGGAACACATAAGCCCTGACGTAACAATAAAGGAATCAATAGGAAGGAGGGGAGGGATGGGGTAGAACGGGAAAGGACATACAAATAATAACCACAATAATTCTATAGAGGCATGCACACATTGGCAACTAACATGTAGCAATTAGTCAGTATTGGAATAGCCTTGATATAGTTCTACAGACCAATGAAATGCATCAAGTGGGCACATATGAATAGCCTCAGTGTATAAGACACTTGGCAAGAGGCAGAGAAAATCAAAGGGCAATTAGAGGCAGAAAGGTACAGGAGCAGGTATATGTATGTTAGATGCAAATGATGGCAAAAAGGCACAAGGGCAGATATGTGTATGTTTATGTAGGATTGAACTACTCTGGGCGAAGCCACCTAAAAAGTCAAAACGGCTCATTCTAAGCTGATGTTAATAAATCCTTTATACCTGGATCCCTCTAACCCCATTTACAAGAACGAGGAGAAAATAAAACCTTCATTGAGGCCATGTGGTGCCAGTGTCTTCAATGCATGTATCCATCGGCATTCGCATTGGCGTAGCTTCATGTCCCAGTTGCCCTTGCGTGGTCCCCAGGGTTTGCCTTTTTGCCATCATTTGCCCTTTGGCTTACTTTATCTTTTGCTAAGTGTCTATCACACTGAGACTATCCATATGTGCCTGACCTGCTGTACCAAATGGGGTTAGAGGGATCCAGGTATACAGGATTTATTAACACCAGCCTAGTAGGAGCCGTTTTTACGTTTTAGGCGGCTTCGCCCAGAGTAGTCCAATCCTACATCTAACATACATATACCTGCTCCTGTACCTTTCTGCCTCTAATTGCCCTTTGATTTTCTCTGCCTCTTGCCAAGTGTCTTATACACTGAGGCTATTCATGTGTGCCCACTTGATGCATTTCATTGGTCTGTAGAACTATATCAAGGCTATTCCAATACTGACTAATTGCTACATGTTAGTTGCCAATGTGTGCATCTCTATAGAATTATTGTGGTTATTATTTGTATGTCCTTTCCCGTTCTACCCCATCCCTCCCCTCCTTCCCATTGATTCCTTTATTGTTACGTCAGGGCTTATGTGTTCCCTATGATACGAGTATACGATTTTCTCGCATCCGTCGCCCGCCCCTCCCCCTTTAGGGAGGTGTATATAAGGTCTAACCATACCATGTCAGTTACTCCTCCCCCTTGAGAAAGCGCGCTGTGACGCGCGAAACGTACGTCGGGCTTGTGGGAGTAGGCACGATCAGCTCCGGTCACTTCCTGGAACTTCAGCTGTCGACACGCTAGCGATCAGGTTGTATATCACCTAACGGAGGGGTCTTTCACACTCCATTACTCACTGCAGCATGCCATTTATTATTTAATTTTGGTACGCAACCACACATATATACTGTGTGGATTTATGCAGCGTCGCGTCAGCCTATCCTTAGGCTCTGGACATTGCTAGTTCTCTGCCTGCCTTCGTGCCTATACACATTTGGGGATTTTATTATGCATTGTGTATGCATTTTTATGGTGTCTCGTCGTTTTTAATATTATTGATTAAAAGTTTTTTTTTTTTATTTGAGTGTGACCTTTGCGGCTTACCCTATTAAGGGAATAGGCTATTCAGTGGCCTCCTCATAGATGACATTGTACCAGTAATGTCACCTACTTAGAGTGCAATTATAGGGGGCTTTATGTAATCATCTGATTATTTGTGTGTTGCAGCAGAAGATTACCCAAGATGCATTTAGTGAACCCCCTGCTGAATTTCAGCGATCGATTACAGAAGAACGGATCGATCAGCAATTTAGCTAATCACTTGTCAGTGTGTAGATTGTATTGATGCACATATTGAATGAAATATTTTTATTTTTTTAAACGTTAGCTTGAAATGCAGCTTTAACATATAGTTATTCACTTTAAAATAAACCATTCTGCACAATAAATGAGTAAGTCTTAAATTTTTTCAATTTCTAAAAAAAAAATATATATATCTTATTTTAATTTAATCCCTTACCTGGCTTCCTATTAAATCCTGTGTTGCTTACAAAAAAATCTCTTCCTCTCCTTTACAGTTGTACACTCCTCTGCCCCCCCCCCCATCTCAACCCTAATTTCTCACTACACACCTGCCCGACTCTTGCGTTCTGCTCAAGGATGTCTTCTGTCTACCCCTTTTGTGTCTATAATCCTCTCCTGCCTAAATCCTTTCTCACTCCCTGCCCCAAACCTCTGGAATTCCCTTCCCCTCAATATCCGACTGCCACCCTCTCTATCCACCTTTAAGACCTTAATTAAAACCACACCTCTTTAACGAAGTATATGGGTAGCTCCACTGGCTGATGCTATTCATCTCATATGAACGGACTGTGGCCCCTTGCAGACACACTTACCAAAAACCCTCCTGTCTCTGTAAATTCTCCCCATTTACCACTTAGAATGTAAGCTCTTCAGGGCAGGGACTCCTTTGCCTATTGTTTTATGTCTGAAGCGCTTATTCCCATTGTTATGTCACGTGTATTGTAAAGTGTGATGTACCTGGATGGAGCTTTACAAATAAAGATATACATATATACAATTTTACCTATGAAGAACCCACTGCAAATATATACTTATTTATGTATTTACATGTGTTTTACAGTTGCTAAAATTACCTGAAAATCTTTATTCTTTTTCTCTTTCTTCTGAAAAAGAGTATTATTTGAGCAACAGTCGTGGCCTACAGTAGTACCAATTTCACTGCCTTTGGAGTACATTAACCCAACATCCGCTCCTTGTGACCTTAGGACAGCAAGTCTATGTCAACTGCTCTGTGAACTTCTATGCTGGGTATTTTATTTACTTGCATGTGGATGAAACTATAACAGGGCTGACAGAGTAGCTGAGTGGTAATGTCACTGCCTTGTAGATGTGGATGTTTCCGGCTCCTTGAATCCAGGCTTCTTCATGCCCCTTTTGTGCTCATTTTACAGGGGAGATTACGTTGTGCTCTCCTATGGAACGCGATCTGAAACACATACAGTAAAACGCCTCCTCTTCAGTTTCTGGATTAAGTGACGCCCCGATCACGTGATCATAATTTGGTCAGAGGGGCCGTGGCGCTCTGGCAACAAAAAGATTAAATGGGTAGTCCCACATAAGACTAAAAGGGAACTAATGTCATTCTCATGGAGGAGCAATCCAAGCGCTTCCTTAAAACAAACAAAAAAACTATATATATATATATTTGTATATATATATCTAAACAGGGGGTCTCGAAGCTGAACCCTATTCATTTCAGCTCCAGGAGCCCCCTTACCTCCCTAGTAGATGCCTGCATCTCTCTTGTTTAAAGGTAGATCCTGGTCACACGGACTAATAGGAAGCCGCATTGAATGATGTCACGGCGCCCTATTGGCCCGCTTGAGGCGGGAGCTTTGAAACCTCCATTTCATGAACCCCAGCTGAACCCCAGCAAACCCAGCTAGAGCTGCTACTAGCACCCCCTATAGAGGTAAGTATCTCAGGAGGCAGGGGGTCCTCAGAGCTGAAATTAACAGGGTTCAGCTCTGGGGAACATCTGCTGCATCCCTATATAAAAGGAATTATCAGACAAGTACGTATAAATATTGGTTGTAATAAGACTGCATGCACTGTAATTGTAAAAACCTGCAGCAATTATGTCTGTCCGTTGTTTATACCGTAATTAAGACGTCAACATTAGCCAAAATGATAAAACTGTAGAAATATCTGTATCTGATAAGACAGAATTTTACAGACCCATTCTTCACAGGACTCAATAAGTAACATGTTTTCACTTTGTGGGTAATTGAATCATTAAAAGAAAGTCAGTTACATTTATGAGCTTTTGTTTTGTTTGTTTTTGTGCTGTTTTATGGAAGGTTTGTTTACTAACAAAGCAGAAGTTAGGTGATTAATTGTAGTCACCAACCCATAAAGTTGACCTTATTACGTAGCTCTGTAACATTACCTGGGTGTTGTGTTTAGTAATGAATCTTGTTCCAGTTTCTACCGTCTTTGAGAGACGTTTCTTTACCTCAATTGAAATCTTATTTAGGTGTTCGCGGTTCACTTATTCCATTTGACAGTTAATAAATTGGGTTGAAGTCAGCAAAGATTGTGACATTGGCTGCAAAGAAAATGATGTTTTATTGTATGTCATGAAACGTATACTGATTATTTCTACATTGTGGCATCAAATGAAGGCAAATCCTAGAGTACTCAGTTGACAGTACAGAATAAAATGACTTTGCAAAAGTATTATACAGTACGTATTTGCAGGTATAGAAAAGGCTTTCATGATTTTGTCATGTAAATGCCTTTTAAAGGGGTTTCTTTCTACAGCCTACACTACGTATTTCATAATTGAATGCACTCTTCTACGTACAGTAGTAGTAGTCTCCACTATCATTTTATGCTCGAGTTTTCTAGAAATGTTTTTGTTTTGCAGGTTTTAGTCTTTTCTGGATTTATGAAATGGCCACAGTTTTCCCTCATTGTCACCCTGCTGTCCATTTGTTACAATATTTCTAAGAACCCGTAAAAATGTTGTGGTGGAATTGTTACTTGAAAAGATTGTAGTATAATGTGTGTGTGGGTGGTGGTGGTGTGTGTGTGTGTGGTGTGTGTGGTGTGTGTCTGATGTGTGGGTGTGTGTGTGTGTGGTGTGTGTGTGTTGTGTGTGTGGTGTGTGTTGGGGTGATATTATTATATATTATAGATATATAATTATTGAAACATGAAAAGAAAAAGATAGGGTCAAAAAGGTTGCACTCAAACAATATCTTAATGGAAAATGAAAAAATGTACTTATTAGCAATGAGAAATAAAAAAACAACACCAAGACAGACCTAAACACTACCTACATAATAAATTGCTGTGCGTAAATGGGGGTTATAGTATAAGCTACCAAGTCACATGGATATGCACCAAATCACATGAAGGCTGTTGAAAACCAATAATAAAGGTTCAAGTATGGCATAACATAAACCAGGGGAAAGAATAATTCCCCCGTATAAACTAACGAATCGCCGATCTAATAAAAGGTATTAAAACAAACCAGACCACATGAAAGATAGTAATACCTCAAATGCCTGCTAGTCAAGCAGCAAGGATGAGAAATATACTCAGAATATTGCATGAAGTAACATAAACATGAAAGGCACGGTTAATGGGTATAATAATAAGCATAATAAAACACACAGCATGAACTCCTGACGAAGCATCTGGCGAAACGCGTAGAGTTTACAGTGAGGGAACAAGCTCTGAAGGACTGGCAGAACTCGATCTAAGGTCTCTTCTACTGGGAACTTCCGCCCTCAGCCGTGACGCGATAGCGGAAGTGACGCGACGGCTGTGACACACGCGGAAGAGAATCCTGAATGCTGTGAAGCTGCCTATACCTGCACCACCGTATAACGAGCTGTGGTTCTCTCCTCCACCTGATTTTTACATGGCGAATGTGAGTGTAATATACTCGTGTTATTTGTTTGATTAATACAATATTGGAATAGTATGCACTATTGTGGCTTTTCTTCTTATCCATACATATCCGTGCCTTGAGGGATTCCCCTGCTACCATTCAAAGGGCTCCAGTCAGAGAGAGAAGGATCTCTGACATGTGATATTTTCTGCGATCTATGTGAGTTCTATACTATAGATTACATCTATCTGCACAGTATTTACCATCTGCACTATATATGTTATTCTCTTTTGCATATTTTGCTACACCTGCCTGCGCTCCTCCTCATCTCCAAGAAGCATGAATACCTAACTGGCTAGGAGAAAGATCATAAATAATGTAAACAAAGCCACTCAGATATATGTACAAATGAACCTGCAAGGTTTGCTGCAAATGAGATGAATAAACGTGATGCCAAGCTAGTGCTGCACCTAGGATTGAACAGCCAAGGGAGGGAGTCCAAAAGTGCAATGGTGGCATTCAAAGATTTGTCCTCAATGGTGAGATAATACTGAGGATAAAGCAGGGGCAAGGAAAAGCAACCCAGGGGCAAAGCACATGCAGACGAAGATAAAGCAGGCCCATAGGGGAATCCAATACAGAACCAGCGTCCCTGCTCGGGCCATCAGCAGTAGAACAAAGAAAAATCTGGAGAATGGACAATGCAGCACAGGGTCGCGGAGGGGTAGGGGTGCGGTCTGTATTGGGATTCCCTACTGCCACTGCTATTTTCATCTGCAGTGTGCTTTGCCCCGTGGTATCTATATCCTGACCCTGCTTCCTCCAGATATTCTCACCATTGAGGACAAATACTTGAGTGGTACCAGTGACGTGGCTCCCTCACTTGGCTGTTCAATCCATAGGTGCAGTACTAGGGCACAGTTTATTCATTATTGCAGCAACTTGCGGGTCATGGTACATATATCTGAGGGCTTGTTTAATATTTATGATCTTTCTCTCTAGCCAGTAGGTATCATTGCTGTGTGTGTTAATGCTTATTATTTATACACATTAACGTGCCTTCAGTTTATGTTACTTTACTGCAATATCTTGAGTAATTTCTCATCTTGCTGCTTGGACTAGCAGGCATTTGAGGTATTACTATCTTTCATGTGGTCTGGTTTGTTAAATACCTTTTTTAGATCGGCGACTAGTTTCATTAAGGGGAATATTTTCCCATGGTTTTGTTATGCCATACTTGAACCTTTATTGTATTGGTTCAACAGACCTTAGGTGATTGGTGCATAATCCAGGGACTGGTGCTATATTTATAACCGCATGACGAACCGCAATTTATATGTGGTAGTTGTTTGGGTCTGTTCTGTGTGTTTTTTTATTTCTCATTGAATAAAGTACATTTTTCATTTCATTAGATATTGTTTGAGTGAACCTTTTGATTCTTTTTCTTTCATGTTTCATACATTTTGTGGGTCGGTTAGCACCACAGAGGGGTATTTTTTACCTCTGACACTGGGATCCCATTAATCGACCATTTAGGGGGTGATTCTGATGCGGCACCTATTTGTGTTTGATATATATATATAGTATATAGTATATCTATATATATATATATAATATATATAGATAGATTATATATATATATAATAATGACACGTGGTAATAGTGCGTGTGTTGTTGATATTTATATAATATATATAATATATTACACCACACAGTTGTGGTGAAAAAGAAAGTACACCCTCTTCTTTTTGAATTCTATGTTTTACATGGCAGGTCATAATAACAATCATCTGTTCCTTAGCAGGTCTAAAAATTAGATAAATACAACCTCAGATGAACAACAACACATGACATATTACACCGTGTCATGATTTATTTAACAAAAATAAAGCCAAAATGGAGAAGCTATGTGTGAAAAACTAAGTACACTCTTACTGCTTCCATAGGAATTAAGATGCTAAGTAGCAGGCAGGTGCTGCTAATCAAATGCCCTTGATTAATTGATCATCAGCAAGTGTGACCACCTCTATAAAAGCTGAAATTTTAGCAGTTTGCTGGTCTGGAGCATTCAGGTGTGTGTTAACACAATGCCAAGGAGGAAAGACATCATCCATAATCTTAGAGAAGCAATTGTTGCTGCCCATCAATCTGGGAAGGATTATTAGGCCATTTCCAAACAATTTAAAGTCCATCATTCTACAGTGAGAAAGATTATTCAAAAGTGGGAAACATTCAAGACAGTTGCCAATCTTCCCAGGAGTGGACGTCCCAGCAATTTCACCCCAAGGTCAGACCGTGCAATGCTCAGAGAAATTGCAAAAAAAACAAGAGTTAATATCAGACTCTACAGGCCTCAGTTAGCATGTTAAATGTTAAAGTTCATGACAGTACAATTAGAAAAAGACTGAACAAGTATAGTTTGTTTGGAAGGGTTGCCAGGAGAAAGCCTCTTCTCTCTAAAATGAACATGGCAGCATGGCTTACGTTTGCAAAGTTTGCATCTGAACAAACCACAAGACTTCTGGAACAATGTCCTTTGGACAGGCGAGACCAAAGTGGAGATGTTTAGCCATAATGCACAGCGCCACGTTTGGCGAAAACCAAACACAGCATATCAGCACAAACACCTCATACCAACTGTCAAGGTGGAGAGGTGATGATTTGGGCTTGTTTTGCAGCCACAGGATCTGGGAACCTTGCAGTCATTGAGTCGACCATGAACTCCTCTGTATACCAATGTATTCTAGAGTCAAATGTGAGGCCATCTGTCCGACAGCTAAAGCTTGGCCGAAATTTGGTCATGCAACAGGACAATGATCCCAAGCACACCAGCAAATCTACAACAGAATGGCTGAAAAAGAAAAGAATCAATGTGTTGCAATGGCCCAGTCAAAGTCCAGACCTCAACCCGATTGAAATGCTGTGGCTGGACCTTATGAGAGCTGTGCATAAACAAATGACCACAAATCTCAATGAACTGAAGCAACGTTGTAAAGAAGAGTGGGCCAAAATTCCTCCACAATGATGTGAGAGATTGATAAAGTCATACAGAAAACGATTACTTCACGTTATTGCTGCTAAAGGTGGTTCTACAAGCTATTGAATCATAAGGTGTACTTAGTTTTTCACCCATGGCTTCTCCATTTTGGCTTTATTTTTGTTAAATCATGACACAGTGTAATATGTCATATGTTGTTGTTAATCTGGGGTTGTATTTACCTAATTTTAAGACCTACTAAGGAACAGATGATTGTTATTATGTCCTGATATGTAAAACCATAGAATTCAAAGAGGATGTACTTTCTTTTTCACACAACTGTATACAGAGGAGTTCATGGTCGACTCAATGACTGCAAGGTTCCCAGGTCCTGTGGCTGCAAAACAAGCCCAAATCATCACCCCGCTACCACCGTGCTTGGCAGTTGGTATGAGATGTTTGTGCTGATATGCTGTTTTTGGTTTTCGTCAAACGTGGCGCTGTGCATTATTTCCAAACATCTCCACTTTGGTCTTGTTTGTCCAAAGGACATTGTTCCAGAAGTATTGTGGTTTGTTCAGATGCAGCTTTGCGAACTATGTATTCACAGAAATTGAGCAAATAGTCTCCTAATGGAGTGTGCCTTTTTGGCATTTGCATTTCTGCACACTCCATTCGGAGACTATTTGCTCAATTTCTGTGAATACATAGTTATGTGCAGGCAGTTTGCTTTATAGGGTTTACCTTGCTTCCCACACTTTGTCTTGCGTGTAGTTCATGAGTATTAGGGCTGTTTTGCTTTCATGTGCATGTCCTTGCTCTTAGTGTACTGGTGTGCTGTATTTACTATCTATCAGCATTACTGAATTTATATCCACCCCTCCAGTGGGTTTCTTTGGGGGACCGGCCGGTCATCACTCTAGGTGGGATCCTTTGTGATCCCGCTGTGAGTTTTAGGGATTTTTCCCCTTTTTTCCCCACACATTTTGTTTTGCCACTGGATTGAGGTTTTTTATCTACTCATCTTGACAGAGATATTAGTTTTTTAGACTGCTTGATCCCCGTTTGCTTTTAATGTGTTCGTTATTTATGTTTTCTCTTTGCTTTGTCTTTGTTATCAATTCCATGATCAATAAACTTTTTTGTTATTAATTATTTCATTTGATCAGAGTGCTTGCTGTGTGATTTTTCTGTTTCTCTCTTGTGTTATAATATTTTCTTTCCCATAGCACCGCCACATCATTTTATTTTGGTATATTTGTGGTTTTTGATCTAGTCTATATATATTATTGTTTTTTGATGCAGTTATGTCTTTGTGTTTATAATATATATATATATATATATAATATATATATATAAATATATATATATATACCTCTATATACTTTATATTTATATAACTATCTCTATATATAATAATATTATAGCTTTAATAAACACAACCATAACTGCATCAAACAAACAATATCAGTATATATATATATAATAGATATAAGACTATATATATATATAATATAATACTATATTATATATAATATATATATCATATATATATACACACACGATACCTCAGCAGAACTAGGGGCCTATCGTCAGCAGCGATAAGCCACGTATCACCAGCTTATCGCCAAAAAAGCCTACTGCTATTCAGTAAACCCTGATAAGTCGTCGATAAGAGAGCTTTTTTGTCAGGGGGAAAAAATCGCCAATCGCACGGCGAGAAGCCACTTATCGCCACTTATCGCCGCTTGTCAAACTCGTGCTATTCCAGTAGCCCCGATTAGCTTATCGAGGCTAATCGCCGCACTAGAATTGCTATTTCCTCTCTAAATCATCTCGCCAGGAAAAGTTGGCAAGAAGTGGGGTGAGAAGCTGCTGATAAGCGGCGAGACGACACTTAGAAAAAAAATGCATTTTTCCTGTATCGGATTGATGCCGGGAGTCTCCGGAGCTGATATCCATTAATACCAGCACCGGAGACCCCCTGACATCAATCCGATGCAATAAAAATGCATTTACAGGCAACTTCATTACCTTAGCGGCTAACCGCTAAGGCAATGAAGGGGTTAAGGTATAATATCAGCTTTATAGGGGGCTGAGTGGGTGAGTGAAGGGGGTACTTGGCCTTTCACTCACCCCCTCTGCCCCCAATAAACATTAAATATGCAATAATCACCAATACATAACCCACACCCTGTACCCCAACATAAAACATAATTTTTTTATTTTAACACAGGATTGATAACATAGGCCAGCTGGTGTCCCAGGGTGGTCCCCGCGGGTGTCTGGGGGCCCTCGGGTGGATCCCACGGGTGTCTGGGGGCCCTAAGGTGGTTTGCACGGGTGTCCAATGGCCCCAAGGGGGGTCCTTGGGTAGTTCCTGTGGGTGTCATGGGGTCCACGGTTGGTTGCTGTGGACGTCTGGGGATCCTCGGGTGGTCCCCGCGGGTCCCCGCTGGTCTACAGTACCAACCCTGTTGTAAAAAAAAATAAAGATGTCATATTTCAATAAATACACCCACCGCCCCCCTGCCACCCCCACCAAAACACATCATACAGTACAGTAATGGGCAAAATAACTACTTTCCAGAAATGGATATTAGCTCATTTGCCCATTATTAAATCAAACATTAGTCAGCCAGCATAAATAAAGTAAATAAAAACCGCTCTACTTACCCCTGTCACCATGAATGGCGTCCTCGTCAGCATACTGCAGGGCCATGTCCTCCGATGCCAGCAAGAAAACATAGAAAAATACAATCTAATGGCCCCTAACCCGTTAATAACCGCTATAGTTATTAAGGGGTTAACCCACCCTCCCCTACTACCCACCCATGAGGCCTAACCACCCTCCCCAGGCAACTACCCCCACCTCCACCCATCCATTGGTACAGTGAGTACATCATGCCCATATAATTTAGGCATGATTAACACTACAACAATAAATGTTGAAGCTAAGAGCGCTGTGCAGTGAAGGTGTCCTGGGAGGGGGGAGGGGGTGGAGCGCTGGGAGAGCCTGCAGGACATGCTGAGCACCACACTTGAAAGACACAAATACAGATACACACACACACTGACTGACACGTGCACACACACACTGACTGATGCGAACAGACAGAGTGATGCCCGCACAGACCCACACACACAGTGACGTGCACACACACACACACACAAGGAATTCACAGTTTACTATAAATATAGAAGTGCAAATAGCTAAAACACACGTTCCAAGTCAAACTTCTTTGCGTTTTGGCACTGAAATTGTGTTATGATTTTTTATTAAAAACATCACCATCACAAATACAATTTCTGTGACAAAACAGTGACAAAAGACAATGACGTTTCACTTAAAATGCACGTGCTCTGCGCACACACCTTTTTGTTTTTTTTTACAAGATACAAATGAAAGAAAACAGTTACTTTAAAGGTGCCGATGACGTCATCCGTAGCAGTCGGGTAAGAGGACAGCTCCGGAGACCCGCTCACATAACAGGCGATTTAAACACTTTCATCCGGCGAGAAAAGTAGCCAAAAGTGCCCTCCCCAACTGCTGATACACCAGCCATGTCGCAGAAGCCGAAAATCAGCCCGCGCAGGGAGTAACCAAGTACTTTGCTCCCGCGCGGCAAAGCTCCGACACGGGAGCAAGGAAGCAAGATGGCGGATCCCCGCCGGGTGCACGAGGAGCCAAATCTGGGCCGACTGACCCTGAAAGGGCTGAGAGACCTGGTGCAGCCTTCCCTCGGATGAGGGAATCACCAAATCCTACCTGGAGGAACTCCACGGTAAGCTGTACAGATCCCTACAGGCCAACCTTAAAGACGCAGTGACAGAAATCAAACAGGACATTCAGGGCCTGACAGAGAGGACCAAAACTCTAGAGAGCAGACTGGAAGAGGCCCTCAGACATCAATCTGACGCTGATGATGAAATAATCCGTCTGGGCAATGAAATCCTCTCGCTGAGAGATGGATTAGAGGACCAGGAGAACCGGGATCACCGCCAGAATTTAAGAATCCGCGGAATCCCTGAAGCGGTTCTGCCTGGTCAGCTCAAAGAGTACCTGACGGACCTATTCACTACGATTTGCAATGACCTGGATCAACGAGATCTCGAAATAGACCGTGCCCACCGTGCGCTGGGCCCGAGATCGGACGATACCAACCACCGCCGAGAAGTAATAATCCGTCTTCATAGCTACTCGACTAAGGAAAAAATCATCGGGGCCTGTCGAGAGCAGGACACTATCCAATTCCGCGAGGAGACGCTCCAAGTCTATAATGACTTGTCAATTTCTCCTACTAGAGAAAGGCATCAAATACAAATGGGGCTTTCCTTTCAAACTAATCATTAACAACAAAGGGAAATATTTTACACTCCGACACTCCGACGACATGGAACACTTGGCAAAGGCTCTCGGCTTGACCCTCGTGAGGCCCCGAGCTCCTGACCCAGACAGAGACCAACCCAGTGACACGGAAGATCTGCCGGTAAGAGCCTCAATGAGATTGGCGGGCCAGAGACAGACACGGGATAAATGAGAACTCCCCAAAGACACTTACCCCTACCTAGGATCTCCTGAAGATTCGAATAACTCTGGAGTGCGATGTGACCGAGATCCGAGGGACTTCACCCCACTTGCTGGACGGTGTTCCAGCTCTACTCTCCGATGCCGCTGACGCTGAGACTCCTCGGACTGTCCGTCACACTCTCACTGAACAACACCTTGCCCAACGAGACCATCCGATGCGACCTACTAGACGCTCCCAGATCCTGGCATAACGAAGACCTGAGCTGCCGGCATCTCACCAACCACATCCTGCTCCCCTTCAACCCCCTCGGCAGAGGGAAGGCCTGCGTTCCCATACACGGAGAGCAGAGACGCAGTTACAATGAGCGCAGAGGGCCAGAAAGGACAATGGCCTAACGTTTTAGCAGAAAACATTGACCCCTGGACCAACCCGCCCGGGTCCAATGGTCTTCTCAGAGACACTCGAAGACAACGCCTATCCTGACGGGTCTGTAATGGGTAGTTGTGAGAAAAGTTTTTTTCTTTAGATTAGTATATGTTAAATCACTTTAGATACATAAGTTATATTTGGTTATGTAGAATAGAATCTGTTATAATAATGAAAGAGGGCAAAAGTAAAATACTCGAGATATAATCCTCTGTACCCCTCACTCTCCCCCCTCCCCTTCCCCCATCCCCCTCCTCCCCCTCCCTCATCCCCCCTCCCTCTCCCCCCCTCTCCCCGCCTCCCCGCGCCGCCCTCGACCCGGATCCCTCCCACTCCCTTTTCTAAGGGGACAAGCTTAATCGTATATCCATTGGTCTTGTCTATATGAGTTTTCTGTGTTCAATTATGTATGTTTGACAATTTTTTTGATTAAAGTTTTCGTATTCAATATTATGGTCTTCGCAGCCAATCACGGCACTTTATGTATTCTCTCCATTATGGGCGCGAGCAAGGAGTGTACCACGCGTCATAGTAGCGACGAGGTTAACGGTCGCATGGAGATGACGTCATAAATGCCGCGATTTTGGCGCGAAAGTGTATATGGATATAAGGATGCATCTGTGAACTTCTCTTTACACCTTGAGAAAGTCCTTTACGGACGAAACGCGTAGGTGCGTTCCTACCATTGTTTGTTTCTTGTAACTGACCATTAAATCCCTTTTTAATACTTATCCCTGTTTGGAGTTACCCTCATTTTTTGGCGATCTACTAGCTGGTATGCTGCTGGGAAACGCTGCTGTGCTCCTCTACATCCTTGCTGTTTGTGTTTACCCTGAGAGGACAGCACGCTGGAATTGATCCACTAACCAAGGACACCACCAAGGAAAGTAAAGGGCTATAGCCCATTATACTATTACCATCCAGTGCTGGACTGACTGAGTTATTTCCCCAGGGTTGAGTACACTACTATTAGGAGACCTATTTTGGGGTACCCGCGTGGGGACCACCAGGCCTCTAGTTTCTCACCCTGGGATGTTATGAATCATACTCTATGTCCTTGAACTTGGATCTATCATGGAAAATGGAACTATTATAATATTAATGAGCTATTCATGGTGATGCACCAATACACTGCCTACCTATCTCAGATGGAAGCATATAGAGAGACCAATTACCTTAGCTGAGCAGCCAGCACGCCGCCAATTGTGAGGGACGCAAGATAATAAAGTCTTCACTTAATGGACACCCCCGCTTAGCCTCACTACACCCTCCCTCCCTATCATGAATGTGCACTCCCCTCCCTTACGGAGCTGGAAAATGCCACCCTAAATGCTAAAATATCACTGGAAGAATTGAAAGCAGCTGTAAAAGCATCAAAAACTTCCAAAACGCCGGGCCCTGATAGCTTCACAAATGTCTACTATAAGAAATTTCTACCTATACTGTCTACCCACTTACTGAATTTGTTCAACTCATTTTTAGAAGGTAATCCTATCCCGCCATCAATGTCAACAGCTAACCTGGCCATAATACATAAAGAAGGGAAGGACCCAACTCAGTGCGGAAGCTACAGACCAATTTCATTACTGAACAACGACCTGAAATTGAACAGTAAAATACTGGCGAACAGGCTTAATCCCATTTTACCCAGACTAATCCACACAGAACCGGTCGGGTTTGTCTCGGGCCGCCAGGCATCGGACAATACCCGGAAAATAATTAATATAGTCGACCATGTCCATATATCAGGTTCAAAGGCAATGTTATTAAGCTTGGATGCGGAGAAGGCATTCGACAGAATAGACTGGCTCTTCCTGGACCAAACATTGATAAAATTTGGTTTCAAAGATTCATTTCTCGAGGGAGTCAGAGCACTCTATCAAAATCCGTCTGCCACGGTTAGACTCCCTGGCGGAAACTCTGCGAGGTTCCACATTAAAAACGGTACACGCCAAGGTTGCCCCCTGTCCCCCCTCCTTTTTGCCCTCACGATCGAACCACTAGCGTCCAAAATACGAAATAACCCAAATATTCAGGGCATTCTCATTGGAAAAACGAATTACAAAATATCACTATTCGCTGATATCATTCTAACTTTAATCAAACCCCAAACTTCCCTTCCTAACCTTCAAAAGGAACTGACGGACTTTGGAAAGATATCAGGTTACAAAATTAACAGCGACAAATCAGAGGCCCTAAATCTTAGCCTTGCAGACCCCGAAGTAAAACTACTCAAATTGAACTTTAGCTATAGGTGGTGTCCTTCATACGTTAAATATTTGGGAGTTAATGTGTCAAGACACCATAAAGCTCTATATCGTGATAACTACCCAGCGTTATGGGAAAAGATCAAAAAAGATTTGGATCAGTGGGAAGGTTACCAGATCTCATGGATCGGGAGAATGATTTCTGTAAAGATGAACATACTCCCAAGAATATTATATTTCTTTCAAACACTCCCGGTTCATGTCCCTGGCACTGATCTAAAAAACATTCAAAATAGGCTGTATCACTTTATTTGGCAGGGTAAAAGACCCAGAATCGCGAGATCGATTTTGTTGGCATCACGATCCAGAGGGGGCATGGGGGTACCGGATATAAATAAATATTATCAAGCCGCTTGTAGACGGACGTTCACAGAGGTACACAATTGGAGACTTTTATAAGGTGAAATTATAATAAGGCTTTATTGTGCCTTTTCCTTTTCATCAGAAAATCCATCCAAACACAGGGGGGGCGGGGGGGACAAAGCTTCTATTCACTTGGGAGTATTTCTAGTGAAATGCTATGCAATTAATTCACATCTCCCTTAGTTAAGCAATTCTCCCAACCCCAAACACATAGCATGAGATAAGCAGATATAAGAAGTCTCTTAAGAATGAAAGTCTTATCTGTTAGCTGCTGTAGAGTAAGCTTCTCTGCTCTCCTGGAACCGCACCCGTGCGTGCACAGAAAATATCAGCATCCAGGTTTAGAAGTCTTATTTGTCAGCTCCAGAGATCTGTGTTCTCTTGGTCAGTCTCTCCTGGGAGACTCAAGAACACTGCTCTGTCTCCAAAGTTCAGCTCTCAGTCAGAGCTAAGGAGTCACTTCCTGTCTCACAAGACAGGCTTTTGTAAGCAATCTAATCAGGCAGGTGGTGTTTGTTAATTGACTACCAGCAGTTAACCACCACACTGCTGGATTAGAGGCACATTACTTGAACAGGGATAACTCCCCTGTTACACCGCTCAACTAAAACAGGCAGTAATGTGGAATACAGACCCAGCCCTTTGTTGCTGGGTTCAAATAGAGCCCTATTATGCCAGAATGCCTTCTCTATTAGCCTGTCTCTGGAGCCTGGACAGAGGAGATAAACAACCCCATAAACTTAAATTAAAGGCTACGCTACATATGTGGGAAGTCTGGTCTAAATGTAAGACTAGATATGGCCTGTCCTCTTCTAGCTCCCAGTTGACACCCATCCTAAATAACCCAAAATTTCCACCAGGATGTGGATCCAAGCTGTTCGACCAACTAAGTGCAAGAGGAATTGGGACGATTGCTGATCTTTTAAGCCTTGGGAAGCTTCTGAGCTATCAAGATTTAAGGGCCAAAAATAACATTAGAGAATTAGACACATTTAAGTACCTTCAAATCAGACATTTTATTCAAAAAACATGCCCACTCCCGGAATTCCCTTCTCTCACAAAATTTGAGTATCTCTGTAAAACTAAGACTCATCAAAAAGGTCTAATATCGGAAATATACAGTGAACTCGAGAGATCGTCGACCCCTCCACTACATGACTATATGGTCAAATGGGCGGCAGATTTGAACATCGTTATAGAAAGAGAGACGTGGGAAGAAATCTGGAAGGCAGCCTCAGAAACTTCTATATGCACCACAACAAAAGAGAATATTTATAAAATCATGTTATACTGGTATCTTACCGCAGCACGATTAAACCAAATCTACCCCCTGGCATCAGATCTATGTTGGAGAGATTGTGGTCATAGAGGGGACATGGCCCACATCTGGTGGACATGCCCGGAAATTGTGAAATACTGGTCCAAGGTCCAAATTTTGATAAAAGAGGTCATTGACCTGGAACTGCCTATTGGCCAGGCCGATGCCCGGAATTGACCGGCCAACTAGGAAATTAATCTCCTTTATTCTTACCGCGGCTAGATGTGAAATTGCGGCCTCCTGGAAGAGAACAACCACACCTGCTATAAGGACGATAAAAAAGAGAATCAGTGAGGTGATGCTCATGGAGAAGCTAACGGCTACCCTTAGACAAAACCTATTCGCGTTTTACAAAATTTGGGAGCCTTGGATTCTACCAACTAGATAAAGCTAACCGGCTTCACTTAGATAGAAACACTGTCCCCCCAGATAGAAAGAATAGAGGCGTAGAAAACCACATCTCTCAAACTAATCAATTCTTTTCCCCCTCAAAAAAATTTAAAACCGTTCACGAATTAGGCTATGTTGATTGTATGATGACAAATGTTGTATCAATGCCTAATAAAACCATTTGAAACAAAAAAAAAGGTGACTACATTTATATAACAAGCCCGTTACACTGATGGATTGTTAAAAAAAAAAACTATTAAAAAAATTTTTTTTTCAAAAGTGTGTGTGTGCTGAGCACGCGCATTTTAAGGGAAACTTTTTTGTCATAGAAATTGTATTTGTGATGGTGATGTTTTTAATTAAAAATCACAACACAATTTCACTTCCAAAACACAAAGAAGTTTGACTGCATGTTTTAGCTATTTGCACGCCTATATTTATAGTAACTGAATTCTTTGTGTCTGCGTGTGTCAGTCAGTGTGTGTGTGTGTGTGTCTCTTTCTCTCTCTCTCTCTCTGTGGTGTGTATGTCTCTCTCTGTGTCCTACCCCCCTGCCCCCCTCCTGACCTCTCTCCACCCCGGTGGCGCTGCGGACACGGGGGACTCTGTCTGAGTCTCCTCCCCCCGGAGGAGCTGCGGGCTGTGTTTCCTGCTGCAGCCAGCCCCCCAGCGGAGGTACGGGACATGGGAGGTGCTCGGCAGCTCACTGGGGGGGGGGGGGATAGGCACATCATTCGGGGGCGGTGTTCGGCGCATCACTGGGGTGTGTGTGTCAGTCTGTGTATGTGTCAGTCAGTGTGTGTATCTGTGTCAGTCAGTGTGGGTCAGTGTGTGTATGTGTGTCAGTCAGTGTGCACATGTGTGTCAGTCAGTGTGTGTGTGTCAGTCAGTGTGCACGTGTGTCAGTCAGTGTTTCAGTCAGTGTATGTATGTGTGTCAGTCAGTGTGTGTATGTGTGTCAGTTAGTGTGTGTATGTGTGTCAGTCAGTGTGTGTATTTATGTCAGTCAGTGTGTGTATGTGTGTCAGTCAGTGTGTGTGTGTGTGTGTGTGTGTCTCTCTCTCTCTCTCTCTGTGTGGTGTGTATGTCTCTGTGTCCTGCCCCCCCCTCTCCTGACTCCCCCTACCCCCGAGCTGCGGACATGGCTGTGTGTCCTGCTGCAGCCAGCCCCCCGGCGGAGGTACAGCACCACGGTAACGCTTGCGCGTGCTCAGCACCTCCCGCTCCTACCGTTACTGGAACGGAGCATGAGCGACAAGGCACGGTAACGCAGATGTGGGAGCGCGCAGTATCAGTGTGTCAGCGGGCGTGAGGGGGGAGCGGCGGCCGTTAGGAGCGCCGCCATGTGGGGGGAGCGGCGGCCGTTACGTGACGTCATTTCCGTTTCACATTTTCGTCTCCATGAAATAGTTTTGTTCCATCAAAATTGACTAGGTGCCACTAAAGAAGTTTCACTTCAAAAGTTGATGTTGGACTGTCTCTTTAAGGTTTCCTGAAGTATTTCAGTGACAGAATTGTCTATTTTCATGTTGTACGTTTCTGTCAGGGAGTTTTACATTCCTGTTTACTGTAACTATAACAAATGTGCACAGGAACTCACACAGGAGATGGAATCACTCACTGTTATCTCTCTTATTCAGTTTGGGCTCTCCCAGCCCCAAAAGAAATGTTCCATGTTTTTTTTCCTGTTACTAATTATGAGGTTACAGGAGTCAATTCGAAAACATCTGATGCACATTATGCGGATGTGCTGTGTCACCACATTGGTTCGGGGATTAAAAAAGCCTTAACTGACATTCAAGTAACTTCATCATAAACAGCTGCATCCTTGAACTATTTCATGCATTCCCCTGGGGAAAACAAATTATTCAGTGCGATTCAGAAAAATCTCTGCCAACGGAGCTAAGGAACTCATGTATATAGAATATATTGCCTTACACATGTGACTAAGTGATGTTAAGAAAAATGATAGATACTGTGTGACTTTAATTTCCCAGGGTAGCACAATTATTAACTACCACAATCATCCAGTAAAAGCAGCCTGTGTTGTCATGGCAACCCTATTCAATATTTGCCTCCTGAGGACCAATTCACAAGATTAAAAGGTTACATATATCTAATCCAGTCTTGGCATAACATGAAACAAACTTTTCAATACTAGCCCTAACACTAACCGTAAGCAGAACTTTAGTAGAGGACAATGAAGGTTGAAGGTTCTGTAGCAGTGGAAGATACTCTTACTGGAGTGGGCAAGCAATTAACAAATGATCCCTGGTCACTGTCACAGATTGAGCCATGTTTTGCTCTTGGTTTTATTTTATCTTTCAAAGTTTCTAAGATTTATGGATATGTTTATCCTATTGGAAAGAAGAAAAAAAAAGACATAAATCTGAAAAAAAAGGACCTACGGCCATTTAAGATCTTTAAATAATAATAATAGCATGTTCTTGTACAGCGCTGCTAGTTTTACGTAGCGCTTTACAGAGACATTTTGCAGACACAAGTCCCTGCCCTGTGGAGCTTACAATCTATGTTTTGGTGCCTGAGGCACAGGGAGATAAAGTGACTTGCCCAAGGTCACAAGGAGCCGACACCGGGAATTTACTCACTGAGCCACTCCCTCTAATAATAGAATTATTGTAGATAACCAAGCATTGATTGGTGTAGAAACAAAAACAGAAATGCCCAGCGCAACATCCAAAGTGACACAACATATAGTACAATACTTCAGTGCTAATCTGCTCATGAGTAAGGGTCATTTAGTTAAATCCTTTGGCCAACGCGTTATAAGCCTGCAGCCAACATTGGTTGATTGGTGTACAGATTTATAGATAGACTTATCTTGTCAGGCACACAGGGATCGGGAAACCATGACCTCTGCTATAGAGGGCAGCAACTATAGCAGTGACCTAAACCAGCTGCTGCATAGCTCCACTTCTGCAGCATAGTTTTTAGCTCTTCCGCTCACATTTGTTGCCACTCAGCCTTGTTGACGCTCCCCCTGGCTTCCTTTATAAGATGACCACTTTCACATCCTGGTTGCCAGATCAATGTGTTTTTGCCTTTGTTTTCAGCCCTGCTATCAGACCAACTTTATAGCCGTCTAACTTGCTTGTTGTCTGACTTGCTTGTTGTCTGACTACACCTGTGACCTCTCCCTGCCTCAGACTCTCTTACTATCTTTTACTTTCTATCTGCCCTGACCCGACCTGTTATGTATGTATGTATGTCTTTATTTATATAGTGCCATTAATGTACATAGCGCTTCACAGTAGTAATACACGTGGTAATCAAGATAATATAAATAACAGATCATGGGAATAAGTGCTTCAGAAATAAAAGTAACATTAAGGAAGAGGAGACCCTGCTGCGAGGAGCTTACAGTCTAATTGGTGGGTAGGGAGAACGTACAGAGACAGTAGGAGGGAGTTCTGGTAGTGCCTCTGCAGGGGGCTAAGCTTTATATCATGTGTCCAGTATTATCCACCGTGCTATTCATATGCTTGATTAAGCAAGTGTGTCTTAAGGTGGGTCTTAAAGGGGGATAGAGAGGGTGCTAGTCGGATATTGAGGGGAAGGGCATTCCAGAGGTGCGGAGCAGTCAGTGAAAAAGGTTTAAGGCGGGAGAGGGCTTTAGATACAAAGGGGGTAGAAAGAAGACATCCTTGAGAAGAACGCAAGAGTCGGGATGGTGTATAACGAGAAATTAGGGCTGAGATGTAAGGCGGGGCAGAAGAGTGTAAAGCTTTAAAAGTGAGGAGGAGAATAGAGTGTGTGATGCGGGATTTGATCGGAAGCCAGGAGAGGGATTTCAGGAGGGGAGACGTGTAGACAGATTTAGGAAAGAGTAGAGTGATTCTGGCAGCAGCGTTTATGATAGATTGTAGCGGAGGCAGGTGAAAGGCAGAAAGGCCGGACAGCAGGAGGTTACAGTAATCAAGATGGGAGAGAATGAGGGCCTGAGTCAGAGTTTTAGCAGTCGAGCAACAGAGGAACGGGCGTATCTTAGTGATATTGTGGAGGAAAAAGCGACAGGTTTTAGAAACGTTTTGAATGTGAGAGGAGAATGTGAGAGAGGAGTCCAGTGTGACCCCTAAGCAGCGTGCTTGGGCTACTGGGTGAATGATCGTACTTCCAACAGTAATGTGGAAGGAGGTAGTAGGGCCAGATTTGGGAGGAAGTATGAGGAGTTCTGTTTTTGCCATGTTGAGTTTAAGACGACGGAGGGCCATCCAGGATGATATAGCAGAGAGACATTCAGAAACTTTGGTTTGTACAGCAGGTATAAGGTTGGGTGTTGAAAAGTAAATTTGTGTGTCGTCAGCGTAGAGGTGATATTTAAACTCAAGAGATGTTATTAGGTCACCTAGAGAGAGTGTGTACAGAGAAAAGAGAAGAGGTCCCAGGACAGAGCCCTGAGGTACCCACATAGAGAGATCAATAGAGGAGAAGGTGGTGTTAGCAGAAGAGACACTAAAAGTACGATGGGAGAGGTAAGAGGAGATCCAGATTATAACATTATCCTTTCTTCCCTAACCTCAACCTGCCTGATCTTCGTTTATGTCTCATCCATTGTAATGGTACAGAGTCACATCCATACTCTGTGTCGACCCTGCGGGAGATTATCGCCCTCAACTCCCTGGTAGACATCTGATGAGAACAACATCCCGAGGCATCCACTGAGTTCACCTATGTTCGGATGTTCGGATGTGCGGTGAACGAATATCCTGGTCCTGGATCGACAGGCTGTATCTATCCAACCACAGTCGCGAGTCCAGTCCAGTGCCATTAGGCTGGCATCGTTCTTGGACCACAATTGTGCGTCCATGATAGTGGTGCTACTACCAACAGTGCCCTCTACATTTTATAATTGCATTTTATATATTTTTAGGAATCTTTATTTGCAGCCATTATTGCCTTCTGTGTATTAACTTCTATCTCTCTCCTTCCTAGTAATGTATTAATTGCTAACCAATGCTACAATGATTATGAATGAGGAATTTTTAATAATTTTCTGTAATTTTGTGTAGTCTTTGTCCTTTACTATTGTTCAATTAAACTATTTTATTTTTTTCTGTTATATAATATATGTATGCTTTTCATCTTTTGATTAGAATGGGAACTGTGTGTCCCTGTGATCAAGTATAGTAATTTTGAGTGGCCAACCCGTTTGGTTTATCAATCAATGACTTAAGCTGATTGGCGGGCATGATTGGTGCTTACTCCTATTTCGTGTCCATATAAACTTGCCTGTGAGCCACAATAGGAGAACCCCTTAGGAAGCCGATTGCACAGTTTAGGCAAAACGTGTTGGGTTTTACCCTCTGAGGACACCATACCACCCAGCTAGATCCAATTTGGGACTCCGCAAATGCGGAAGTTATCGTATCGGCGAACAGGAGCTGAGCGAGAACGTCGCTGGTTACAAGATTGGCTGTGTTGCCTGGACTGTCCGGAGAGGGTAGAGTGCACCCTTAATAAACTCATTGCACCTGTTTGAGTTGGAGAGTGTGAGTTCATTACCTACCTTCCGTGTTCTTCCATTTTTTATATAAACGATGTTATGCTATGTTCTCCTCATGTTTCCTTTGTGAGGAGAGTTTCGGTATGCAATTTCATCGATCACCCATGCCTATCTCACATGGATATTAGGCACAATACCATGGCCGTGAGTGCTAAATTTGTCATTTGAGCACTTTAAGCGCTTACATTATTCACTTACTCATTTGCACTTTTTTGGATAGATTCACTTTTGTCGCACGGTTCTAGAGACCATATCTTAGAGGCAGCACTGAGGAGTGTTATCAATGTTTTTTTTTATCTTAACACCCATGTCAATTTGTTAGTTTTGTTTGCGCTCCTTGTATTGTTCTAGACTTCTTGCCCCCCACATTTCGTAATATCTTGTGGGGGAGCGATACACTCGTATCTGGAAGCCTACATTGGTTCGGGGATTGCTGCGGAGAACCCGGACCCTGAAAACTTCAGTGATTTTGAAGAAAGGGTCATCGCTCACCTGGGGTCGTGGACGTATCTCTTTAAAATGCTTTCCCTCAGGGGATCAACCAGCTGGTGGCCAGTCAGCTGTGGCACCGGCTGATAGCCATGGGTCCAACCCCTGAATTTGTCAGCAAGATCCAGAGAAAGTTGCTGGACGACCAGTTTTTTTTCGTGAGCTGCGCAATATGGGGTATTTTTTTTTTTGTTTGTTTTTTGCCTCTTCACTCAGGGTGGGTATAGGCGACTTCCACGAAAATTTGTCTCCATTGTTTGTGGTCTTGGGCTATAGTTGTTAGGTGGTATAACCAGTCTTCATTAAATGTTCTTCGGCTAAGGTTGAAAGGGCGCATAACCAGATCCTCAGCTCTTCGCTTAAAGTATCTCAATGTTGTAAGTCTAACGCCACCCTTCGGTCGTTTCCATGTCGGACCAGGTTCAGCCAATAGGGTTATTTTTGGAATTCTATGTGTCGGCATCCGCAATGTATGGCCTAACCAACGCCACTGTCCAAGTTCTATAATGGCTGACACGTATGGGGTATGACTGGCAACTGTTTATAATCAAGCCCGTGGGGTTAGGTAGAGACCTCTTGGTGCTTCCGGCATACTACTAGGAACTACTAAGGGCCTTGAGCCATGTCTCCGCGACAAGGAAAAGCGGTGGTGGGAGGTTGATTTCCTCTCCAAGCCCCTGCTGTGTAATCCAGAAGGGGGGGCTTGGATGTTGGATTCGCCCTATATCCGTCGCCAACTAATTCTAGTGCGAGTGACCAGAGTCTGGGATCTCCTGGACTATAAGCGATGGGACTGGGTAGAGGCAGAGGTGCTCGCACACCATGTGAGTCGTCTACTGCCCGCGTCCCTCGCCATCTGATCCAGGAGTTTAAAGATGCAATTTCCCCTGAAGCACCTTCATGAATGGGGTATTACAGACCTGAGAGCCCTGCCCACCTCTCAGCCCCAGTTCTCCAGATCTTTGTTTGGGACCAAAGCCATGGCAACCCCCTCAGGCTCCTCTCGTCCCCAACCTCAGCAGGTTAGAGGACATGTCCCCGGCATGTTTCTGCGGAATGCAGAGGAAAGGGCTGTACTCTCTTCTCTCGTGCGCCACACAGTGCACTACCACGCCCTTGTCGGCCGACATGATACCATCTGGAGGGCAAGTGGCCCCAGTTGAGGAAACTCTATCCAGAGCAACGAATCTGAGTTGGAGAGTCGTCCACAGTGCACTGAGCACGGTTGAGTACTTGGCCCATTTCACGGACTCTCCTGCCCCTTCTATGGCAAATGGGAGTCCATGTACCATATTTATTTTAGCTGTGCCTGACTGCAGCCCCTCTTATCCACCTTGAGGGGACTTCTCCTGAAGTTCTGGCTGCACTTTTCCCTCACCTTTTTATTTTTGGGCACCTAGTGTCCCGGGACAATAAGCCTAGGGATCTCCTCATCAACCTGCTCCTGGCATTGACTATGTTAGACATTTATAAAACCAGGAAGCAGCGTTTGGAAGGGGAGGTCCCAAAAAACATTGTGGCCATGTTCAGGGCACTGGTGCGCAGAGTACACGTACGCAGAGTCTACTGGGATGGTCTCAGAATTCGCCTCCCAGTGGGCGTCAGGTGGGGTGCTCTGCTCGGTACCCACCACTTTGGATTATTTTATTCTCAACCAACGAATTTAGTGCAATTTTTATTTACAGTGCACTGATTACCGTTTTTTTGTTTATATTTGTATAGCCCTGGTAGGTTGGGCTATTATTCTGTCCTCCTGTGCAATATCCCTGGTAAGGGCAAGTTTGCCAGGAGTTAAGATGGTTTCTCCCCACTCACTGCAGGTCAGTGAGGCAGAGAAAGCAGTGCAGTCAGGCCTGTGTCCAATAAGGGACAGGGGCGGGCTCTTGTTGTATCTGTCTTAATGATCTGCATTTCCTGTATTGAGTAAGTTGCTCCTACCCTGAGAGGAGCTGAGTCTTACCTAACCAAGCTGTCAGGGACCTGGCAGGCTTGAGGCCCTCCCCCTGGGAGAGGCTGGTAGACTGTTCCCACTACTCTGATAGGGGGTAGTGGAAGAGCTAGGCCTGCTTCCAGGGCCCTGACTGGGAGTGGAAGGCCAGGGTCATATCCTGAGGGAGAACTCCTGAGAAGTACTGCTGTGACTGTGTATGCTGTACAGTGTGCTGCAGAGGAAATAAAGTGTTCCTGATTATAAAGAAACGGTTGTGAGACTTGAATCTCTCATCCCTGAGTGGGACTTTCTATTCCAGGGATTCCACCCCATATCCTGGGGCCTGCAATAGATGGAGGCACTGTCACCGTGAGTACGTACTGGGTATGTCCCCAGAAGCCTGTCCTGACCTTCCCCATAATACCATCAAGCGGGAGACTCAGGAGTCCTGTAAGTCACCAGGTGCGCCACACTGTTATGCCTTGTAACCAGAGTAGCATTTCCCCTAGGAGACCCTATTTGCGATTGGGTGGGGGAATACCCGTTACATTTGTTTGTCCGGCTCTCTTTTTTTCCATCTATATGAGAATGTTGTTCGTCTGATTGGCCAGTCAATCAGTTCACAGCCGGTCAAAATAGTCCTCCTCCTCCATCGCTATTCCTATCTCATCACACTTTAGGTGTTGGGGGGAAAAAAATAGGCGTGTTTAAGATGTGATGTGTATATCGAAGCTACCTGAATAGCAGTTACTGGCAAAAAATGCGAGTTTCTGCCATTTTTTACCTTATTGGACAATTTGTAAGAGCAAGAGTAATAACGATCATTAAGAAATATTTTCCAAGCGATTTTGACATGTTATTGTAGATTCCTGAATAGCTACACATGCAAAATCGCTTGGTAAGTACACTTAAGGCCACACTCATCCTGGGGGTGTCTCTGCGTGCGCGCACACGTTCAGGACTCTTCTATGCTTCTCTATTGAAGGTAGCATAGTACTGGCGGCGATGTAGCGTGTCGACGTCGCTGCAGTTTGGTGAGACAAGTACATTTGTCTTTCCAGGCTGCAGTCGCGTGATGTCAGCGTCGCGATAGCTGGTGAGGTTAATGTGGGTGAACCAGCTTCGTGACGCGTCCGCCACTCCCCTGCATCACCTCCCAGTCTCCTGCAGCCAAGTGCACAGATCGCTGGGGCTGCAGGAGTGCGCGCGGTGGCACGCACGGTAGAAGCATTAAGTCACTTATCGAAGCTACCTGAATAGGCCCCGACGTTGGAATTTGAACCTGAAATCACATAAAAGTACATGTGCGATGGTAAGGGAGGGAGATGTACAGGCGGGGTTGAGTTCCTCTACCATGCACTTTCTTCCTGGGTCCTTGCACCACCCTTACTACGGCCTGGGACTGTTATCTCCACACTGACTTTTAATTGTTTTATCCCTGATTGTTGATGTAACGAAACTGTAAAGAGGTGTTTACTCTCGGTGCTGTAGAACAATTAAAAGAAGCATTAGATTGCTAATAAAATAATGAGGCAACTCCTCATGGTGATGACTGTCTCTGCTTTACAGTCCGCATAATAAATATTGCTGGCCTCAAACAGTCTGTTAATAGACTCCTAAAAACACTTGCACTAACAAAGGTCACATTACTTCAGTGTCTGTTTCTGCGTGCTTCATCATATCAAATATTCCTTCATTGCAATATACTGCCAGTGCCAGATTACACTCATAAAAGTGACTGATATATATATTTCATAATACGTTACTGCTTAGACTGTGAGACATATTTACTAAGCAGCACTAAGCCATAAAGCACTTTACAGTTTAGCACTAGAGATGGGTGAATTATTTTGGCAAATTCCGGATCCACAGCGGATGTCCGGTTGTTTGGGTCCACGGATTTCAGCAGATCAATCCCAAAAAAGGCAATTCGCGTTTTGCGGATTTTTAATTATTACTACCAATACACGTCGCGGATTCCGCAACCTGTGGTCGCATTTGTGAAATTCAATCTGCCAACGGATTGCTGAATCACGAATTGGAATCTACAAATCCGTCCACGGGTTGTATCCAATGGCGGTTTTTGATGAATCCACACAGATTAAAACCGACCAAAACCGTTTGCGGATTTTACACCGCGAAACTGATTTTTGCTGGAAAATGCGAGAAAATCCGGGAAACGGATTTGGGTGGATTCGCCCATCTCTTAGCAAAAGTTGGTCAATAGGGGCCTTTGTGCTATACTTCTCTTTGCATGCAGTATCTCTCTGTTGGGATCTCACACAGCTTTTTATCTTAATTCCATCAATAATAACCGAGTCTCTGCTGTCTTCTATTTTATACTGGACAACTCAGCATGTCCAAAACTGTACTGTTTATCTTTCTGCCCTTCAATTCCACTGTCACTGTGACTCTGTGCCCTAAAACCAAAGTAAATCCTATAATTTACCCACTAGGATGTCAGTGTGCCATGACCTCAGCCGGGGAGAGGAAGCGGGCGGCTACATCAAAGCTCTTTTTGGGGCCTGGTAACACCTCAGCTGACATGATGTGCATTTAAGGGTCCTGGCTATATGCTCATGTATGGGAAGATGGCATCGCCGCTATATGCTCATGTATGGAAGATGGCATCGCCGCTATGTGCTCATGTACGGGAAGATGGCATTGCCTGGGCCCTCCTAGACCAGGTGCCGCCATCTTGGACTGCTTACATGTGGCCATGCCTTCACAGTTATACTCCAATATGTCACATGGTCTCACAAAAATGCTACATTCATTAATTACAGAAAATACAAGTGTTTGACAGGGAGAAAGCAGGCTGGGATTAACCTTTATTTCAGGGAACTTCCACCGAAGTACACAATTACAATTAAAGAGCACTCCTCTTTGACACTTATACGCAGTGTTCGACAAACCTATACATTTGCTCGCCCCGGGCGAGTGGATTAAACCCCCGGGCGAGTAAATATTGGCCCAAGCAGCACACGTTTGGTACTAGGTGGCGAGTAGATTTTTTTGTGATTTGTCAACCACTGCTTATACGCATATATATATTATATATATATATATATATATATATATATATATAATGTTGTGGTTATTTTGGGGGTTCAATATGAGCTTATAGGGGTCCTGTATGTTTTCTAATGTTGTTTTAACCTGTATATTTTTACTATGCTCATAGAACAGATCATTTAAGACAGACCTTGATTAATCTGGTCCACCAGTCAGCTCTGCTCTTGACATTGAATACTAATGCCTAACCGTAATCTTGGACGACTTCTTATTCACCCTACCCATTTATTCGCTCAGTACATATTGCCTCTACTTTATTGCCACCTGTGCTAGTCCCTACAAATATCTTTCAGGATCAAATTCAAGATCCTACCTTTCTCATATAAATCTCATTCAACAGGGACCTTCTCACATATTCTACCGGTATATATCAACATATTTCTGTGTGTAATGTTGCTATTGTCTTTCACATGCACCGTATTGAGCATACAAAGTTGCCCTACACACTGTGTCAAGGTTCAGTACTTCTGTTCCTTAAAGCTCAGCCTGATCTCTCACTATATAAATAAAAATATAGATCGTAATATTTCCACATTTGTTTTCAGCTCATACAATTCAATTCTTTAGAGACTCGTTAAATATTACTAATTACCGTCCCATTCTTTACTGCAATTAATTAAATCTTAATTTTTCAATGGCTGCATCTGTATGCAATTGCTGCGTTGTTAATGAATTTTTGTGTGTGTTCAATAAGGATTTTTTTTAAAAGCATGTCATTGTTTTTATTTTTTAGAATTGATCATATATATTTATTTGAAAGTAGGCCAAAAGCCCTACAAGCCACCTTTTGGTAGCAATACCAAATATTGGTAGTAATATAACCTGTGTTTTCTTTTTCTTAGTAGTAATATAGCTGTTTGCCATTCCTCTAATGGGGCGGTTAGATGTGGCGGTGAGGGTAGGGTATGGGTAATGGGGGTGAGTGCACTAGGGAGGACGTGTGGGCCCTCTAGAGGGGGGCAGGGGGGTTGGGATTAACCAATTGAGTGCAAAGCCTTATTACCCTCTTGAGTAGGCAAGGGGGGTAGTAGGCAATGTAGTTTAAGGTACATATTAATCCTTTGTGGCCTTTAGTGGTCTGCCAGTCATGACTAGCTGGCCATGTGTCTTTCTAAGGGTTAATATCGATTAAAATGTATACTGTAGTTGAAGCCTTTTTATCACCTATTCCCTCACACTGCTCTCTAACTGATTATTTATAATGTGCAGACCCTTGTGTGGCAAAGCTAATACAGAGGGGAACAGGACTTTTTGAAAAAGCGAGATACTATCTTTGCTAATGTTGTTTTATTTAAAACCAGAGACAGAACATGAAACACAGACAGAGCCCAGTGCTACATCCAATTACACAAATACACAGTACAGTGCCTAAATACAGGTAAACCCCGTTATAACGCGCCTCGTTATACCGCGGTTTTTTTTTTGCACACTGCACACACTCACTGCACACACTGCACACACATTGCTCACTGCACACACTGCTCATTGCACACACTGCTCACACTGACACACACTGCACACACACTGCTCACACTGACACACACTGCACACACACACCCCTCCCAATACACATATACATAAATCAGCCTTACCTTGGGGATGATTGGTGAGGCATGTGGCTGCAGGGGGGGGGGGTGCTGCGTGCCGGTGGGGGTGGTGCTGCGGTGGAGGGGGATGATGGCTGCGGGGGCCCCCGATGCTGCGGGGGCCCCCGATGCTGCGGGGGCTGGTGGGATGGCCCGGTGCAGCGCGGGGGGGCATGGGGGGGTGGTGGCAGGACGACCCTGCGCTACGGCGGGGCCAGGGGGCCCTGTACTGCGGCGCGAGGGCCCTGTGCTGCGGCGGGGGGCACTGGAACTGGAGGGGCATCCCCCCAAATTTAAACCCTGACAGCGGCCTCTCGGACTCCTCGGCGGCGGGCGGCGCGTTGAGCAGATGCGCGAAGATGGCGGCGAAGGGGTTGGCCGCGAGCAGCTCGGTGCGGTACATCTCCCACAGCAGGTACAGGGCGGTGAACCGCTGCGGGGAGCTGGGCAGCAGGTCGGGCTGCTGCAGGAGCATCACCAGCACCGAGCCCACCCGGAAGTGGTCGGCCTTGGAGAAGTAGGGGTGGAAGGCGGTGGAAAGGCCCTCGAAGGTGTTCCCGCAGGCTTCGTCCGACATGATGCCCAGCAGGTTGCAGAGCTCTTTCCCGGGCCAGGCTCATCGTTAACCGGCGGCGACCGTTGCCCGGCGCGCCTCCACCTTACTTGGTGGGCGCACGGACGGCGCGAGACGCAGACTCCTTCTTCGTGCTCCTCCTGGTGCGGCGCGCTCGCATGTATGTAGGTGCGCGCGCTGGGGGTTGTACTGCTGTGCTCTACTTCGAGTTTCAATAAAAGCCAGGGGAAGCTGAAGCCGGGACTGAAGGGGCATCCCCCCTCCCATCTCCTGTCACGCGGTGACAGGGGAAGCTGAAGCCGGGACTGGAGGGGCATCCCCCCTCCCATCTCCTGTCACGCGGTGACAGGGGGAAGCCGGGACCACGGGGTGAATATGCGCTGATGCGGCGGCCATTTTTTTTTTTTTAATTAGTGCGACCCCGTTACTAACGTGGTGGTCTCGGGGTGGACCCCGAGGACCGCATTATAACGGGGTTTACCTGTTTATATCTTATTATATATTTGTGAAAGCACTGTATGCCTGTCTGCATCTTCCTGTGTCCCTAGGGGAAATCTCATCGGTCCCTTGGGCCGCCCGCCCCCGCACCTCTCATTGGCCTGAGGCAGAGTGACGACACACACACACACACATTATTTTTCCATCCCTATACACCAATAGGGACCACATAGTATCCACATACACTTTTAGTTGTGCTACAAACTCTCACATTTCCACACCCACCCACACCATTTATATCCCCTCTCACTCCACACACACCTTGTGTAGAGCACTGTTTATACTGTGGGCTCTCCATTCATTTTTATTCACACTGATACACATACACACTCTTTCTTCACTTGCTTTCAGTTACCCTTTGACACCTCTAGCCATAAAACACATCCACACCGGGGGAAGGACCAGCACAGATAACATTCCAAGAGACACTGTTTTTAATTAATCCTTGCTTCATTCATTGTAACATCGCCGAAAGAAGAGATCAGTGTATCTCGAAAGCTCGCACAAATAAAAGCATTTCGTTAGCCACAGAACGGTATCATCTATTTATTTTTTGATTATTGAAGCTCGGCTAACACGGTACTGATACCTCTACATGTATATATATAAGACACACAGATGAAAAGAACATAGACAATCCCCTTAGTAGCACTCTAAATTACACCTAAACTAATCTATAAGATAAAGATGGTTAAAATGAAACAGATGCTCCGCCAATTCAGAAAAAATGAACAAGATTTTATTAATTAAACAACAAGACACACTAACTTAAAAACATAAAAATACTAAAGACAGCCTATGAAAATATATATGTATCAAAAATATAAAGAGAGGACTACTAATCAAACACTTTCAGTATTACAAAGAGAAAAAACTAAAAACTAAAATGTGTCTAAATAAAGTTTAAATAATGACAACAAAGTAGTTTAGTCTAACATAATAGGCAATACAAAATATATTCCCACTGACATATGCATGAAAGAATAATAAATCATTGCGTTGGAAAAAGTATATAGTCAATGACCCAGTATATAGCCAGGAAAAATTAGTATGTATACCAAAAACAGAGGGGGAAAAAAGAAATAAAGCAACCAGGGAAAAATAATATAACAATAATAATAGTTATACCCTGAACAGCATTTCCCCAAAATGAAATCAATGAGAACTGATGCAGCAAATAAAGAAAAATATGACTAATAAAGACATATTAGCAAACAGAGTCATACATATTGAAAACACCACAAAGTGCACTGCACTGCAAGGACAGGTAATGCCCAAACAGTAAGAGGAGGGTAATACTCAGCTGCAGCTAGATTGTGTAGAGTTTGTGTCCATATTGATTGTACAGGATGTGTTTCCAAAGTCTGCTTATAACAGGAACAAAAAATAAAGTCCAAAATGCTGCATCAGATCCATCATAAGTCCCTCAGAATAGAAGATTACATAAAGGCTGTAGTAAAGTAAACACTCAACATGTTTCACCCTGAGTGGGCTTCTTCCTGGAGTGGAAGGCTGTCTTTAGTATTTTTATGTTTTTAAGTTAGTGTGTCTTGTTGCTAGACTGTGAACATATTTACTAAGCAGCACTAAGCCATAAAGCATTTACAGTTTAGCACTAGAGATGGGTGAATTATTTTGGCAAATTCTCGGATCCACAGCGGATGTCCGTTGTTTGGGTCCACGGATTTCAGCCAGATACATCCCAAAAAAGGCAATTCGCGTTTTGCCGATTTTAATTATTACTACCAATACACGTCGCGGATTCCGCAACCTGTGGTCGATTGTGAAATTCAATCTGCCAACGGATTGTGAATCAACGAATTGGAATCTACAATCCGTCCACGGGTTGTATCCAATGGCGGTTTTTGATGAATCCACACAGATTAAAACCGACCAAAACCGTTTGCGGATTTTTACACGCCGAATGATTTTTGCTGGAAAATGCGCGAAAATCCGGGAAACGGATTTGGGTGATTCGCCATCTTTAGCAAAAGTTGGTCAATAGGGGCCTTTGTGTATACTTCTCTTTGCCTGCAGTATCTCTCTGTTGGGATCCAACACAGCTTTTTATCTTAATTCCATCAATAATAACGAGTCCTGCTGTCTTCTATTTTACTGGACAACTCAGCATGTCCAAAATCTGTACTGTTTATCTTTCTGCCTTCAATCTCACGTCACTGGGACCTGTTCCCTAAAACCAAAGTAAATCCTATAATTTACCCACTAGGATGTCAGTGTGCCATGACCTCAGCCGGGGAGAGGAAGCGGGCGGCTACATCAAAGTCTTTTTGGGGCCTGGTAACCTCAGCTGAATGAGTGCATTTAAGGTCCTGGCTATAGCTCATGTATGGGAAGATGGCATGCGCTATATGCTCATGGATGGAAGATGGCATCGGCTATTGTTGTCATGACGGAAGATGGCATTGCCTGGGCCCTCCTAGACCAAGGTGCCGCCATCTGGTACTGCTTAATTGTGGCCATGGCCTTCACAGTTATACTCCAATATGTCACATGGTCTCACAAAAATGCTACATTCATTAATTACAGAAAATACAAGTGTTTGACAGGGAGAAAGCAGCTGGGATTAACCTTTATTTCAGGGAACTTCCACCGAAGTACACAATTACAATTAAAGAGCACTTCTCTTGACATTATACGCAGTGTTCGACAAACCTATACATTTGCTCGCCCCGGGCGAGTGGATTAAACCCCCGGGGAGTAATATTGGCCCAAGCAGCACACGTTTGGTACTAGGTGGCGAGTAGATTTTTTTGTGATTTGGCAAACCACTGCTTATAACATATATATATTATATATATATATATATTATATAGATATATATAATGTTGTGGTTATTGGGGGTTCAATAAGGATAAGGGGTCCTGTATGTTTTCTAATGTTGTTTTAACCTGTATATTTTTACTATGCTCATAGAAAAGATCATTTAGACAGACCTTGATTAATCTGGTCCACCAGTCAAGCTCTGCTTGACATTGAATACTAATGATACACCGTAATCTTGGACGACTTCTTATTCACCCTACCCATTTATTCGCTCAGTACATATTGCGTCCTACTTTATTGCCACCTGTGCTAGTCCCTACAAATATCTTTCAGGATCAAATTCAAGATCCTACCTTCTCATATAAATCCATTCAACAGGGACCTTCTCACATATTCTACCGGTATGATATCACACATATTTCTGTGTGTAATGTTGTATTGTCTTTCAAATGCACGTATTGAGCATACAAAGTTGCCCTACACACTGTGTCAAGGTTCAGTACTTTGTTCCTTAAAGCTCAGCCTGATCTCTCACTATATAAATAAAAAATATAGATCGATATATTTCCACCCTTTGTTTTTCAGCTCATACATTCAATTCTTAGAGACTCGTTAAATATTACTAATTACCGTCCCATTTTTACTGCAATTATTAAATCTTAATTTTTCAATGGCTGCATCTGTATGCAATTGCTGCGTTGTTAATGAATTTTTGTGTGTGTTCAATAAGGATTTTTTTAAAAGCATGTCATTGTTTTTATTTTTTAGAATTGACATATATATTTATTGAAAGTAGGCCAAAAGCCCTACAAGCCACCTTTGGTAGCAATACCAAATATTGGTAGTAATATAACCTGTGTTTTCTTTTTCTTAGTAGTAATATAGCTGTTTGCCATTCCTCTAATGGGGCGGTTAGATGTGGCGGTGAGGGTAGGGTATGGGTAATGGGGAGTGAGTGCACTAGGGAGGACGTGTGGGCCCTCTAGAGGGGGCAGGGGGGTTGGGTCTAACCAATGAGTGCAAAGCCTTATTACCCTTTGAGTAGGCAAGGGGGGTAGTAGGCAATGTAGTTAAGGTACATAATATCCTGTGGCCTTTAGTGGTCTGCCAGGATGACTAGCTGGCCATGTGTCTTTCAGGGTTATATCGATTAAATGTATACTGTAGTTGAAGCCTTTATCACCGATTCCCTCACACTGCTCTCTAACTGATTATTTATAATGTGCAGACCCTTGTGTGGCAAGCTAATACAGAGGGGAACAAGGACTTTTTGAAAAAGCGAGATACTATCTTTGCTAATGTTGTTTTATTTAAAACCAGAGACAGAACATGAAACACAGACAGAGCCCAGTGCTACATCCAATTACACAATAAACAGTACAGTGCCTAAATACAGGTAAACCCCGTTATAACGCGCTCGTTATACCGGGTTTTTTTTTGCACACTGCACACACTCAACTGCACACACTGCACACACATTGCTCACTGCACACACTGCTCATGCACACACTGCTACACTGACACACATACCACACACACTGCTCACCTGACAACACAATGCACACACACACACCCTCCCAATACACATATACATAAATCAGCCTTACCTTGGGGATGATTGGTGAGGCATGTGGCGCAGGGGGGGGGGTGCTGGTGCCGGTGGGGGTGGTGCTGCGGGGGGAGGGGATGGGGGGGGATGGGCGGGGGCCCCGATGCTGCGGGGGCCCCGATGCGGGGGGTGGTGGGATGGCCCGGTGACAGCGCGGGGGGGCATGGGGGGGTGGTGCAGGACGACCCTGCGCTAAGGCGGGCAGGGGGCCCTGTACTGCGGCGCGAGGCCTGTGCTCGGCGGGGGGCACTGGAACTGGAGGGGCATCCCCCCAAATTTAAACCCTGACAGCGGCCTCTCGGACTCCTCGGCGGCGGGCGCGCGTTGCGCAGATGCGGAAGATGCGGCGAAGGGGTTGGCCGCGAGCAGCTCGGTGCGGTACATCTCCCAAGCAGGTACAGGGCGGTGAACCGCTGCGGGGAGGCTGGGCAGCAGGTCGGGCTGCTGCAGGAGCATCACCCGCACCGAGCCCACCGGAAGTGGTCGGCCTTGAGAGAGTAGGGGTGGAAGGCGGTGGAAAGGCCCTCGAAGGTGTTCCCGCAGGCTCGTCCGACATGATGCCCAGCAGGTTGCAGAGCTCTTCCCGGGCCAGCTCATCGTTAACCGGCGGCGACCGTGGCCCGGCGCCCCTCCACCTTACTGGTGGGCGCACGGACGGGCGAGACGCAGACTCCTTCTTCGTGCTCCTCCTGGTGCGGCGCGCTCGATGTATGTAGGTGCGCGCGCTGGGGGTTGTACTGCTGTGCTCTACTTCGAGTTCAATAAAAAGCCAGGGGAAGCTGAAGCGGGACTGAAGGGGCATCCCCCCTCCCATCTCTGTCACGCGGGTGACAGGGGAAGCTGAAGCCGGGACTGGAGGGGCATCCCCCCCCCATCTCTCTGTCAGCGGTGACAGGGGGAAGCCGGACACCACGGGGTGAATATGCGCTGATGCGGCGGCCATTTTTTTTTTTTAATTAGTGCGGACCCCGTTACTAACGTGTGGTCTCGGGTGGACCCCGAGGACCGCCTTATAACGGGGTTTACGTTTATATCTTATATATATTTGTGAAAGCACTGTACCTGTCTGCATCTTCCTGTGTCCCTAGGGAAATCTCATCGGTCCCTTGGGCCGCCCGCCCCGCACCTCTCATTGGCCTGAGGCAGAGTGACGACACAACAAACACACACACACCAACTCTGTTGCTTGGCCTCACTCCCCCCGTCAGTTGGAGCGCTCACCTCCACACACCCCCCCCTCCTCTCCCGTTGCCCTCCTCCTCCGGTGCCCCTCCTCTCCCAGTGCCCCTACTTCTTCCCCCCTCCCACCTCAACCCAAATCCCCACGCTCCGCAACATCACAGACCATCACCTCACCGTGCGCCGCTCCCGGAGAGGGAAGCGCGGCCCTCCTCCCTAGCAGCAAACTTCAGGCTCCTCCCCCTCGCTCAGAACAGGAACGGAGGGGAGGCGCGGCCTGGGCCTCCTGCACTCCCCCTCACGTGCGCCGGCTCGGAGAGGGGAAGCGCGGCCCCTTGCTCAGCAGCAACTCCAGGTCTTCCCCCCTCGCTCAAAACGAGGAAAGGAGGGGAAGACGCGGCGCGGCCGGGCCTCCTGCACTCCCCCTCATTTGCGCGGCTCCGGAGAGGGGAAGCGCGGCCCCTCGCCAGCAGCAAACTCCAGGCTCCTCCCCCCTCGCTCACAACGAGGAACGGAGGGGAAGCGGGCGCAGCGCGGGCTCCTGCACTCCCCCTCACGTGCGCCGGCTCCCCGGACGGAGGGGAAGCGCGGCCCTCCTGCTCAGCAGCAAACTCCAGGCTCCTCCCTCTCACCACGAAGAAACGGAGGGGAAGCAGGGCGCGGCCGGGCCCCTCTGCCATCCCCCTACGTGCGCCGGTCCCGGACGGAAAGGAAGCGCGGCGCTGGCCTCCTCCCTCACGGCACCGGCTCCCAGACGAGGGGAAGCGCGGGCGGGCCTCCTGCCATCTTGCCCCTCCCCCGCCAGCTTCCCGAACTCACCTCCTGCCCCAGGCAGATGCCAATGGGTCAAGGTAAGTCACCCACCGTCTCCCACCCACACACTGTCACCCAGTCACCCACACACCCACCCAGTCACCCAGTCACTTTCACCCAGTCACCCACTTTCACCCACCCACTCAGTCTAAGCTCAGTCACCCACCCACCTAGTCACCCACCCACTCACTCAGTCACCCACTCACTCAGTCACCCACCCCCACTCACTCAGCACCCACCACTCACTCAGTCACCCACCACTCACATCAGTCACCCACACACCCACCCACACACCAGTCACCACACACCCACAGTCACACTTTCACCCAGTCACCCACTCCACTCAGTCACCACCAGTCACCCACCCATTCAGTCAGTCACCAGTCACCCACCATCAGTCAGTCAACCATTCAGTCAGTCCCCAGTACCCACCCATTCAGTCAGTTACCCAGTCCACCGGGGGAAGCCCAACCTGTCGTCCGCCCCCCCACCCAAAATTACATCCCGGGCAACGCCGGGTCTCTCAGCTAGTTATATATATATATATCTTTTGAATAAAATGGTCTTTTAGTTTAAACTTTGGCCAAAGTGTTGTAAGCCCTTGAGCCCCTCCAAGGCAGACCATGTCTCAAGGGTCCTAACACTAATATAAAATTCTGAAAACTGTACATTACCTGGAAGAATGATTTATAATAAATCTGTCAAAATTAGTTTGCATAGTTCTAAGTCTGATTGAAGCTCTTATTAACCTTTATAATACCAGGAAAAGACTCTGTATTAGATTGTCGCAACAAACTGCATCAAGTTCCCATGAGGTGAAAGGTGAAATGGAGCTCCCACAAGCTTCCTTCAACATTCAAGAAAGGAGAAAACTGGAACTTCTCCAAAGAGGGTTGAGCAGCAAAGTTTGCACCTTATTATCATATTTGAGCACACTTTTATATATCACATATCTTTATTAATTGATTTATTTATTTATTTTCACCTTCATTAGTAGCGCCTCACAATTTCTGTTTTGCATTTAAATATATATTGCCATGCTCAGTAGCACTCCTCTTTGACACTTATACGCATATATATATATATATAATATATATATATAATATATATATATGTAGAGGTATACAGTAACGTGTTAGGCGAGCTTCAATAATCAAAAAATAAATAGATGATACCGTTCTAGTGTGTGCTGAACGAAATGCTTTTATTGTGCGAGCTTTCGAGATACACTGACTTCTTTCTTCCGGCGATGTTACAATGAATGAAGCAAGGATAACTTAAAAACAGTGTCTCTTGGAATGTTATCTGTGCTGTTCCTTCCCCGTGTGGATGTGTTTATGGCTAGAGGTGTCAAGGGTAACTGAAAGCAAGTGAAGAAAGAGTGTGTATGTGTATCAGTGTGAATAAAAATGAATGGAGAGCCCACAGTATAAACAGGTGCTCTACACAAGGTGTGTGTGGAGTGAGAGGGATATAAATGGTGTGGGTGGGGGTGTGGAAATGTGAGAGTTTTGTAGCACAACTAAAAGAGTGTGTGGTACTATGTGGTCCCTATTTGTGTATATGGATGGAAAAATAGGAGTAATAGTATGTGTAGGAACACACAGCTGTCTCTCACACATAACTAATACTCTTATTTTTCCATCCATATACAACAAATAGGGACCACATAGTAAT